>JASGAU010407619.1:0-34326 GCA_030220045.1 Australoheros facetus
ACATATCCAAGTGGCCTGGGTCGCATTTGAAAAAATCCGATCTGTGTTGTTCAGACTGGCATGAAAAGATCGGATACAGGTCGCATGAGGGCGAAAAAATGGATTTGGGTCACTTCAGGCTGCAGTATGATCGTAGCCTAAGGCTTCACATCCATTCATGCACAGATCGGATTTTTACAAATGCGACCTGTGTGTGTACGGCCAGGTCGCATTTATCCGACCGGCACGTCATTGATACTCGACAAACGTCACTATTCTGCGTCCCGTTACGCGGACGCGGGAAGGAAAACATGTGTGACTTCCGCAAACATTGAGCGCGCTCGCTACATGTGACGTTATCGCGTCCTCTACTGCGCATGCGGGATACTGTCAGGTTCGCCTGCTGTTCAGACACAGATCACATCCAAGTCGCATATATTTGGAAATGTGAACGACCACGCAAAAAAAAATCAGATTTCACAAAAAATCGGAATTGGGTCACTTCAGGCTGCAGTGTGAACGTAGCCTAAATCATTTGATAAAACAACAAAGGCACTACTTTGAAAATCAAAAATAAACGCAATAAATCCAATAAATGTTCATACAGATCTCGTCCCGGCCCGTCGCCGATTTGCCCGCGCGTCTTCCCCTGTATTTTCCCCCCATTTCTCTCTCCACTATCATGAAAAGCCGTTGTGGCCAAAAAAAAAAAAGATGGCCTTTGCCCAATGTGCTAACTCAACATTAGCTTGTTAGCTTAATGTTGGGCTAGCCGCCAGCTACGTCATCTTAGCGCTTTGTAACTCGCATTTTCAAACACAAATATACCACCTTAACTTTACAGTGAATACATTATGAAGTTATTCTACAGTGCGGATTCCATTAAAATGCCAAATACGTGTTAATGAGTGATTGGGAGAAACTTACCTCTCTGATAAGAAATGGCGTCTCTGAATGAAAATGAAGGTGGGCGTGTCTTCATGAACTCCGTGAAGGTCTGGCGCTGATGTAATAACTCTGAAAGAGTCCGTGGGCTAAAACGCTGCATATCTCACACTAAAGGAGCACCTTTTTACTCCATTTCTTACTCTTGCTCTTGTAATAACTTGACACTGCTAATTTTCTCAGTCTCAGTCAGACCCTAAATTCTGCATATGTTTAGATTTTTTTGGCTTGCCACATCAGTATTGCAGCTCAATATTAAAAAACATGTATTTTTTATCACTCTGTATTTAACTATGCACAGTTTCCTGTGTGCTTGATAAGTAGGCAACTATTTGCTGATCAACAGCAACATGATTTTTCATTCCTGTCTGTTTCTGTGCTTACTTATTGTTTATTATTAATATTATTATTATTGTTGTTATTCTGTGCCTTTTGAAACTGTGTGGAAACACAGCTACAGTAGAGATTGGTGGTGGAAACAGAGACGGGGGCAGATGGGCAAACAGTCCAGCAGGAATATACTGTAGATGAAACCTTCTGAGGGACTGTTGGAAAATAACTGTAAATTAAATCTGGTGTTGGTGTTTACTGAAGTCTCTGAGAACCACAGGCAACAAACACAGACAATGTTTTATATACTGTTGTGCTTGATTTCCTCTCCTCTTCAGTTCTCAGTATTTTTACACCAATCAGCCACATTAAAGCCACCATCCTAATATTGTGTATGGCCTCCTTGTGCCAGGAGCCGAGTTTTCTCCTTATCCGTCTTGTGGTTATTGATAATTTATTACCCAATGCATAAACACAGCCAAGAGATTCAGTTCAGGTCTGCAGTTGGCTGTGCTGGCACACCTGCCAATCGAAGCAGCTGCGCTCCAAACTTTAAGCCTTGCCAAATGCATCATTTCTTAGAAAAGTATAACCACTACCATTGTGAAGGCGGGTGCTATCCATACACAATAGTATTATTTTTTTGCACCTGGCTGTTAAAATTGATATTTTTAACACAGGGGTCTTTGGGGATTGGTTCACGTTTGGAGCCAACATTAAGTATTTAAAGCATTTTGGGTTTTATTTGTTTTTTTTTTTTACATCTTTTTTGGCCCCCGAGTTCGCTGCTTGGTCTTGATGCCTTATGTCTTTCAGGTTTGGCTACTTTCATGCCAAAATGTTCTAGCCTGAACCTGACAATAGGCAGCACTTGTATGCAGTAATCCTAACCTAAGCGTGGCCAGACCAGATCCAAATTCACTGCGGGGACGATGGGACCTGATCCAAACTGCATTTAACTTGAACAGACCGTAGCTGAAAGAAAACACAAGGTACCGGCCCTATCAATTAACAATCCAAATAGCAAAAAGGTCATAAGGGTGAAGTTTTGCCACGTGTTTAACTTTAGATTCTCAACACAGAACACAATCAAACACAACCATAGAAACTAATATAATAAAAAAAAAAATAGCTCAGAATTTCAGGATGATCAAACCAGGGCAGTGAAGGGCAGACAGAAACATACAATAGTGTGGTTTGGGAGTTAGGTGAACATTGGAGTGATGGTAGATTAGAAAGGGTAGAGCTCTCTATTAAAAGTGGCAATTATTTGGAAATCTCATTTATCTCAGACACAACCTCCCCACTTCTAACCAGTGACATGTAAATGTCATCCTCTGGAGACCATTTACGAAATCCCATGGCAACCCATCAAATGGCTGCACTAGTCTCAACCTAACAGGCTTTCCACCTCATAAACAGGAAACATTCAGACGTGGCTTCATTTGTTCCCGCTGAATTACAATGCTTAATAAATTTATTAGACCACCTCTCATGATAACAAAAACCCCACAAAGAGTTTGCATGTTCTCCCCGTGACTGTGTGGGTTTCTCCGGGCACTCCAGCTTCTTCTCACAGCCCAAGGACATGCAGTTAGTAGGGTTAGGTTAATTGGTGATCCTAAATTGCCCATAGGCGTAGATCTGAGTACAAATGGTTGTCTGTCTCTCTGTGTTAGCCCTGCTACTGACTGGTGACCTGTCCAGGGTGTACCAGCCATCCCGAATTGGATAAGAGGAAGAAACTAAATGGATGTTTGGATTTTTAGAAATTTCCCCAAAAATTGTTGAAAACTAAAAATATATTATTTATTAGGCAAACAACAAAGTGATACCCAGATTTGGCACACTGGACTTCCCTGAGAAGTCAGAAATTAATCAAACATAACATTTAACCGCTAAAACTAATTTATCTGCTCAGGAATGCAAGTAAATAACTGTAATTTTGCATCTTAATTAAAAATTTTAAATGTGCTTTTCTATTTTTCTCCCTTCTTTTTGTAGAAGAGTACACTTGAAAATTCATGCATAACAACATTAATTATATTTTAGCATTAAAAATAGCATTTTAATTAAAGAGCGTGCACATACTGGTCGATTTACACTACAGAAACATAGAAAAGGATTTTGGTAATTACCAGTACTGTTGATACAGGGCAGCTGTGGCATGAACCTTATATTAGGTGGTGGTCTAATAAATTTAATAAGCACTGTATAATGTATTGTTGATTTGTCTCTTTATCATGCAGATTGCTCTATTGAAATAAACGCTTTGTCCTCGCAGTTTAACAAAAACAATATTAGGTTGTTGTTAGAGAGATAAAAATGGATAAAATAGATGGATTGATGGATGGATTGCTGAGGCATCTCCAAGGAGAAGGTGTCCAGCCTAATTGGATCAATAGTGCTGTAAGCTGTTGCACTGTCACACATTGTCTCCGCATTTCTCCCTCTCACTGCTTACGTAATTACTTTTAATGAGAGAAGACAGTTTTTCTCATTGGAGGTGTTGATGGCCTTTTCGTGATATAGTTAATTTTATTTTCCTGTGTGTGATGCACGTGTGTGTGTGTGTGTGTGTGTTTGTGTGTGTGTGTGCGCGCGCGCTCACACACAGTGTGCCACGTCGGGGTCAAGCTGTTGCCTGGCAACAGTGTCCAACGAACACATGAAAGTTCAGCTCTGAGTTTCCTGTTTTCTCGCAGCCGTTCATCCATTCTTCTTTCTGCTGTCACTCCGTTTCTGTCTCCCTGTTATCGTTCCCCTGCGTTCCTCTTGCTGCGTCTGTCTCTCACATGCTGCTGTCTGTCAGCCCAATCCTCTCTGCTCCAGTTCCCTTTGAAATCCGTGGATGTGACAACGCTTACATAAACCACAGTGTTCATAAAGTGAAGCAGCTAAAATATTGTGCATATTATGTCAGGAGGCTTGTTTTCTCATGCAGTTGCATCCACTTAGAGGGCCTGTAAGTAGGAGTGTGGAAATTAAAAAGTGTTTTGCATTAAATAATTATGTGGTTGGTTCTTTGTAGTGTTAAACTCTCATTATGGGCTCGCTAGTACTCAGCAGTGAAGGTATTATAGACCTTTTTTAAGCCTCTATTTTCCGGTTTTTATTTTTGTTACCATCTCATTTTTCAACAGTTTTAAGCCTCCGTTGTTTTCTGTTTAAATGGACGATGGGTCTGGATATCAGGTCTGCTAGTTAAGCACCTAAACTCTGCTACTGCAAAGACGCTTTCTTACACAGAGGAAACTTTGGCAAACACCAACATTTGAGGAAAAAAAATTCCCAGATGTTTTAATCCAGCAGACAGCAGTTAAGCAACCGGCACATAAACTTAAATAAGACATCATCTTCTCATCCTCAGCCAGTCTGTTCCACAGATGCTGGATCAGCCAGCTTGCCTGCAGTGTTTGGGTGTTTTCAGTCTGACTGTTACAGTCTGTGGTCCATCAGATCCACCTGAAACGCTCCCTTTTATTAGTAGTATATTACAGGATTGCCTACACCCCGTCATGTTTGACACACACCTTTGCATTGTATCGAGCTCTATGTTCCAGCACCAGCATCCATATCGTGCACTCCCGACAGTCGGAATTTCACATTTCAATTTGCCTGACCACAGAACAGTTTTCCACTTTGTCTCAGAGCATTTTAATTGAGGTTTGGCCGAGAAAAGATGGCAGAGTGTTTGGGTCATGTTCACATTATGCTTCTTCTTTGCCTGATAGAGCTTTAACCTGCCCTTGCGAATGGCACTTCTGTCATTTCTGGAAGTTTTCCTGAGCCCATGCAGTGATTTCCATGAGAGAATCCTGCCTGTTTTTTAATGCAGTGCTGCCTGCGGGCCTAGAGATCACAGGCATCTAATACTGATTTTTGGCATTGTCCCTTGTGCATAAGATTCCCAAAAGTCTTCGGATGATATATACTGTAGATCAGTGTTTTTCAACCAGTGTGCCGTGGGATATTGTCAGGTGTGCCGGGAAATTATCCAGTTTCACGTAATATGCCACGAGTGTCTGTGCTGTAGTAGTGACCGGAGCATAATCCTGTAATACTCTTCCATATCACTAGACCAGATAGCAGCAGGTAGCGAATTGCATTGTACACAGAGACAAGAGAATTAAGCCGCGTTTCCATACAGATCGACTTGCTGCGATTTGACGGCATCTCCATTAGAATCAGGTACACGTTGCCGGTCCTTTTTCCGTACTCACTCACCCGAGGTTCTAAGCGATCCGAGGCGATACAAAAATATGACGCGGAGTACAGCATGCCACTGATTGGCCAGGGAGTGTCGTCACTAGCGGAGTCATGAGAGCGACTCCTTCACCAGAATCATTTAAAAAACCCGACAGCAAGAAACTGGAGGCGCAAAGCACCGGTTGAATGCCCAGACTGACAGTTTGCAGCAGTAGTTTTGCAACATGAGAGCCATCTGAAACGCACACACAGCATACATATTTATAAAGTTAACAATGATAACCTTCATCCATTAAAACATTGTACGGGGACTTATGCATGATGATGATATTAAACTGGCATTAGCTGTGAGCTTGCCTCTATCTCATGTATTGTTGTGTTGTGTTATTCCTGGTAACAGAATGCTTTTGGACAGAATTAGAGTTTGCAAAACACTGAAGTTTTCTACTATAAGACCACATTGTTGTGGCATTTGTTATATTCAAACTGTGTTTTTGAAGTGGACACGTTAAGTGCACTTTTTATTTGAAAGAAGATATATATTATATGATAAAGTTCTTTTTTGTATTTATTTGATTTCTATTCAAGACACTTTGATAAGAATGACTATGTTGTTAATATAGGCTACAGAGTATCATTTTTTAAAATTTTTGGCTGGTGGTGTGCATCGTGTTTTTTTTCAATGAAAAAAATGTACCTTGGCTCAAAAAAGGTTGAAAAACACTGCTGTAGATGATGACTCAACGGGACAAAGTTGTCCTGTCTTATGCAATTGTCTTTGGAGACAGTAGAAGCAGAAGGACAACGGAAAAAACTAAATCAAAGTTCGTTTTTCTGTTGACGGTCTTGTCAAGAAGAGAGTTGTTTTTGTGCTGTTGGTCCTTGTCAGTGTGATGCAGTGTTATTATTTCAGAGGCAGCTTGTTACAAGTCTGCCCTTTACTTTCTTGAAGCCTCTTTGACTTTGACAGCGACACTCTGTAAATGCCACTGAAAGAGGCCACCACATAATTAATCCAAAATGATACGGAGCATGAAGGATGCTTTTAATCACAATCAGACCACTCACTCTTAGCTCTTAACCAATTTTGTGAGTTGGCATTGCTAATTACACATAACATAGTCAATGTCAAGGGTTAAAAGATACTGATGCATACTCTGAAATGCACATTGATTTTAGCCAGTCACACTCGTTATAAAAGCATTACCTTTTGAGCTCCACTGATGACTAATGGCAGAAACACTGTCTACATCAAAGAAAATCACAGGAAATCAAACAAACTTGGATCATCTTAATTCCCATTCAAAAACTGTTTCAAAGTTAGGATATCCTGAAATACCCCAATTAACAATGACGTACATGATGTACATTCTCCCTTGCTTCTGGTTTTTGGATGTTTGGACAGCATGTTTATATTTGTGCCCATCATCCGTTATCGAGTAGGAACACCGGGTCCTGCCGACTGATTGTCGAGTGATTTTCACACTTGTCTGCTGGTGTCACCTTCAGTTTATTTACCTTTTTGCTTTGGCCATATTTTTTTTCATTTTCTTTTCTTTTTTTCTCCCATTGCTGCCATCAGTTTCAGAGTATACTAAACATGATACACTGTCATTATTGTAACCTTTGTTTTTTATCTAGTTCTCCACCCACACTATATTGCCGAACGTTATTGTTCATCTGCCTTCACATGCATATGAACGTGAGTAACATCCATTCTTAATCAGTAGGTTTTAATGTGATGTGGCCCCACCCTTTGCAGCTATAACAGCTTCAACTCTTCTGGGAAGGCTTTCCACAGGTTTAGGAGTGTTTACGGGAATTTTTGCCCATTCTTCCAGAAGCACATCTGATGTTGGATGAGAAGGCCTGGCTCACAGTCTCCACTCTAATTCATCCTAAATCCTCATCTATCGGGTTGAGGTCAGGACTCTGTGCAGACCGGTTCTTCCTCACCATTTTAAAAGAAAGACTAAAAACCTAGAAACTGGTTGAGAGACCTGTTTAAAGAAAAAAAAAAGTTGCTTGTGCAGTTAATAAAGCCGAGTTCATGAGTCAACACATGCACAGCAGCTGGAGCCAGAACACCTGCATGGACTGCAGCCACTATTAGCTACAACTGTGTTTGCCAAATGAGCATGTACATCATCTAATTAGCACTCTGTGGAAAAGCACAGGAGCAATAATGTCCTCCCTGTGGAGGAGTTTCCTTGTTTGTTTGGGTTTTTATTATTATTTTGCTCATGGTGTGCTTTTCCTTCATGGGGTTTTGAGTGAGATTACTCCTGACGGTGCTTAATTTCTTAAGTCTGACTCGGAGTCGTGACTTCACAAAAAAAGTTCACTGAATAAACTGCTAGTTTAGACTGAGTCCTTTCAGTGTTGAATGTTTAATGGGAATATTGCTGAGCTTAACATTTTCAGGAGTAACAGCTGGGCAACAGCTGTGCTAGATACTAGTGACAGATCAAGACAGTAGTTACAAAGAGCAGAGATTCTCCTAAGGTATCAGCGTGTTTACTTTGGATGCCAAGATGGAGAAAATGGAAGAGAAAGGACAAGAAAAGTTTAAACTGGGAACAATGCATGACCCTAAAGTGAAGGGATGGCCCTTCAGAAACAGCATTTGTCCAGCTGGTCCTCCCTTCAGTGAATACATGTAGGAGTGTTTTATATTCACAGTAATGAGTGCATATTCATCATCTTCTTCTTTTGGCTGCTTCCATTAGGGGTCGCCATAGCAAATCGTCTGTCTCCATCTCACGCAATCCCAGGCGTCCACCTCTGCCACACCAACCCTCTGCATGTCCTTCTTCTTTTCCTCCTGCCTGGCAGCTCCATTGTTCAAACCATCTCAGTCTTGCCTCTCTAACCTTGGCTCCAAGCTGTTGAACCTGAGCTGTCCCTCTGATATACTAATTTCTAATCTTGTTCATCCCAATGAAAATTTTAGCATGTTCAGCTCTGGCATCAGAGCAGGTCTCACTACCATCTTGTAAATAATCCCTTTCACTTTTGCTGCTATATTTCAGTCACAAATCACCACTAAAACCCATCTCCACCCACTCCACCCTGCCTCTCTTCTTCTTCTTCACCTCTCTTGTGAACCATCCATTGATTTTGGATGGTTCGCCCCAGGCATTTAAACTCGCCCTCTTTCATTGTCTTTATCCTTGCTTTCCACCTGTCTCCCTATTCACACATATGGATTCTGTCTTGCTTCTACTGACTTTCATTTCTCTTCTCTCCAGTGTATGCCTCCACCTCCCCAGGTTCTCTTCCACCTGCTCCCTACTCTCCCTACAGTTCACAATGTCGTCTGTAAACATACTAGTCCACGAAGACTCCTGCCTGACCTGCCTGTTAACCTGTCCATCACCATTGCAAACAAGAAGGGGCTCAGAGCTGATCTCTGATGTAATCCCCCCATCAGTCACTCCTACCGCCTACCTCGCAACTGTCTTGCTGTCCTCATACATGCCGTGCACCCTCCTCACATTATTTTTCATGACTTCCTCATGCAGTACCACAGTTCCTCTCTTGGTTATCATATGCTTTCTCTAGATCCACAAAGACAGAGTGGAACTCCTGAACTTCTCTAAACTTCTCATCCACACTCTCAACACAAACATCGCATTGGCTATTTATTCATCATGAAGCCACACTGATGTTCACTGATTGTCACCTTTCTTCTTTCCATTGCTTCATGTCATGGCTGATAAATAATTCATCCATAGCTTCTACAGCTCCGCACATCATCCTTGTTCTTTAAAATCGGTATCAGTACACTTCTCCATTTCTCAGGCATCCTCTCACTCTCCACATTTTTGTGTTCAAAAATGTGGTAAAACATCCACTGCCCTCTTTGCTATACTGCTGTCTCTCTCTACCTCCACAGGTATGTCATCTGGACCAACCGCCTTCCCACTCTTCATCATCTTTGTAGCTGCTCTCACTTCTTCCTTACTAATTCTCTGTAGTTCCAGTTTCACTGTCCTCCATCTGTCCTCCTCTCTCTCTTATTTCCTTCATTCATGAACTCCTCAAAGCACTCCATCCACTTCTAGGCACAGTCCCTTCACTAATTTGTACATTTCCATCTCTATCCTTAAGCACCCCAATCTGCTGCACATCCTTTCCAGCTCAATCTCTCTGTCTATCCAATCGATACAAGTCCTTTTCTCCTTCTTAGTGTCCAGCCTCACATTTAACTCACCATGAGCCTTTTCCTTTGCCTTTGCCACCTCTCTTTGCTTTAGACTGAGCCTCCTAGTGCTCCTCCTGCGTGTCCTCTTTCTCTGTCCAGAGGATACATCAAGTATCTTCTTGGCAGTAAGGCCATTCTGAGTTGTCTCAAGTGGTTTGTTGTACATAAATGTTTTTGTTGTTAAACTGTGAACTTTACCAGATTCTGTTATTAGTTAAATTAGTTAAATAGTTAAAGTCAAATCCTATTTTTGCACTCATCATAGCAGCATCAACACCTGTTGCACCATCTCTCCTTTCCATTATTTATTTTCCTTCAGTCTCCTCATTCCTCTTCTCCAATCTATTCTTCCTTATCACTCTAACTCGTGCTTCTCCCCAATTCTGTGTCTCTCTCTGTGCCTCAGTTTCTCCTGCATTCACCTTCAAGTAAGCCCGTTTTCCCGTCTCATCTGTCCTCACTCCACCAGTGTGTATTTCATCAATCTCTGTTAAAATCGATCAGGCTTGTCCCTCTGTGGTTATTCTTGACAGAGAAAAACTGAAACGGCATCATTCAGGTTATGCAAAGGAACATTATCTTCTCTGCTGCTGATAATATCAGCAGTTAGTGCCGTCCACCGCCAGACTAACCATAATAAATGGAGGCTGTCAGAAAAGTGATTCATTTTCCTTCCTTTTACTTTTCATATTTGAGTCTCAGCAATGTCTAGTGCCCAGGAACTGATTCAGTTTTTCTGTAGTAAAACTGTTTAGAGCACCACCTTTCTGAACAGAGAATTAGAACTGTGAATGAACAAAGTGAACATTTCACTGCTTTGGACATTGCAGGTGAGAAGACCTGATGAGAAATGACCTTTAAACATTGCTTCTTTGCCCCAGAGCTGCTCAGTGGCCAGCAGTAGAGCCCTCTGATTACACTGGGCAGCTCCCACATAGCTGGCAGTGGCTGGTGGGTAAGTGTTAGGCTCATGACTGCAGGTGAAAAAGAACAAGTGTGCTTTGGCCAAGGAGAATGAACTCAAATGCCATTCATTGCATATAAGTCGACATCCAGCTACTTGATCTTCTACTGAGAGGACTGAGTTTAGTTGTGATGCAGATCGCTTAGTTGTCATCATATTGTCTAATTTTGCTGCCAAGGCATGTAAGAAACCAAACTCAACACTCCAATGGTGGTGTCTGTCCAGTGAGTCTCTCATTCCACATATTATCTTGGTGAGTAGTTGGTGATGTCCTTGGCTCAACAGAGCAGCACACCAGCCAGTTCTTCACCTGCTACAAAAGTTAGAGTAACTTTCATCACCAGCAGCAAGATTGAGTAGCAAGAGTTGGTCTGAACCCGGGATGAAAGACTTTCTTGAGAACCACAACAGCAACTGATCAGCTGGTTAGCAGTGACTCACTTTTCAAAATAAGAGCAAAGGAATTTTCTACCAGTAAACCAGTCGTGGATGGCATTGTTTTATCAGACATAGAAGGGGTAAAAAATGGTAAAGTGAGTACTTATTAGTATATATACATGAGCAGATGTATATACCTAGGCAGCCTACCCAAATAAATTCTACTTGTGCAAACATTTCCTCTGTTATTCCCAAGCTGGGACCCAGACCTCTGCAGACCCTAGAAATGCTGGTCACAAACCTGGCCGGGAGACACCGTCACAGATTGGCGTAGACTTCACAGCCGGTTCATGTTAAAAATGTAACGTTACAATGTCGGAGGTTCTCCATCCAAGGAATTCTAAATTAGCATGGAATGCTGTTTTTCTGTTATTCTTCTCTTGAACTTAAAAGGGCATCGCGGTTCCCCTCCAGTCCATTTTAAATCCAGTGATTACACATGATGTTAAACAGGCCAAGGGCATCCTCATGCACTGACTGTATGAAACGCATATCTAAGCACAGGTCTGGCGTCAGGTATTCAGGTTCTTCAGTTTAGGTGTATCTGTGATGATCTTTTGTTGAAAGCTCAGGAAAAACATCAGTTGTCCCTAATATAAAAATACTGGAATTTTCAAAAGGCTCTTTGGCCGCTAGCAATCCTTATTAAACCTTTGAAAACTGAAATAGCACATTCATGTTCTTATACACAAAAAGTTCAACTCAGAATACACCCTTGCTCACTTCAGCATCCTTTTAGAGTCCTATTGGTCTGGTGTCAAACCCATGTAGCATCTGTGTTGACATGGGTCTGACCTGTGCCTCTGTGGCCACTCTCTTAACTTCATCTGGCTAAAAGCTGCAGTGTTCAGACAAATCTCTGCACATTCCTGTGAGTATACTTTGCAGTGTAAAATGATGAAAACATACCAGTTGCCACAAAATACAGATCAGCTATCAGCTACTATCTCTGTGACACTGTTCTTTTTCTCATTTAGTTTTGCTGTGTTTCAGTAGCTGATGACATGTAATAAATCACTCACTGTTACACTGATCATTGTGTATCAGCGGCATGACGTTGCAATGGCTGCTAAGGCAACTGTTGCTAATGACTACTCAAGGTGATGGAAGATGACAGGTGGGAATTGAGGCTGCGTGAGAGATGTGTGTAAGGTCTGGTGTGTTAAGTAGGCATGTGTTAGTGTAAGAGAGCACACACACATGCTGTATTATGGAAATATATTTTATCCAAGATAGTAATCTGACAAAAATGCATTAAAAAAAAAGTTTAGATAGCATAAACATTACAATAAACTGTGACTCGTGATCCTGATCAGGATGAGCTTCTGTGTTACTGACATTTTGGTGTTATAGTACCAATTCAAGCATTTTAAAGACACCTATTTAATAGTTTGTTTGTAAAATATTATAAAATACTGCTAGCTTCAATATTTTATGTTTTGACAAACCTCAAAGAATGACTCACACTGAAAACCAAAACACACTGCACCGTGATGTGCTGGCCACTTGCCTGTCACAAGGTGTCCTAATGGAGTAGAGTCAAAACTCTCACACTGGGCTCAGAGGCCGAAATGACTGAACAAAAGACAAAGCTTTATTGCCGGTTGTAACAGAGTCCTAAACTGTAGCCAGCAGAAATCCAGAAGGCAGCATGGAGACATGAAGTGAACATGGGGAGAGAACACAAAGACACCGATGCACTCACTAAAGGGAGACAGGACTATTTATACACTCAGAGGGTAATCAGGGGAATGGGTAACAAGGAGGATGACACACAGCTGAACATAGTCAGGGAAATAATAGACTAATAATAGATTAAATAAAACTGGAGACATGACATGGGAGACAATGAATGACAAAATTAACCTGGATATAACCAAAGGAGTAACTAAACACAGAACCAAGAACACCGAAGACTTCAGCACGGGGACGCTGGAGGAGTTAGAATAAATAACCAAAATGCCACGATGGCTCAAGAGCTTAACTCCAAGCAAACTTCATATGACTAACTACAAGTCAAATGTAACCGCATGAATAAGGAAATAAGCCACAGTCTATAATAGGTTTGCCATTAATAGGCGGGTATTATATCTATCTCTTTTTGTGAAGGCTTATTAGAATTTACTTTGTTAGTGAGGTCAGGCTCTGGGTTATAAAGTCGCTGCCTGCATTCATCCCAAACGTATCGAATGGGGTAAATGTCAGGGCTTTCTGCACCTGTCTCTAATAACTTAACAAATGCTATTAACGAAGTAAAATGTGAAAATGTTTTGGAAGTAATTGCAAGTGTCTTTTTTTTAAACTTTTGTTCTGCTCAGTGGCTATTCACTTTGCAAGTGCAGTGTGTAGAAGAGCTTAAAAATAAACTGGAATGCGCCTCTTAAATCAGTTGCATCTGCAGTATTCTGCACTTGTGTCCCAAATTCAGCGAGTGGATTTTCCATGACTCAGTCATCACTGTCAGCGCTGTCATTGTAAAAGGGTTTCTAATCCAGTTTTCTGAACCAGACTTTTCAGATCAATACTCACAAAACTTTTCACGAGTTTCATTAAGACGAGCTCCGACAGTGACTCACAAGTCACACGTTGTTCCTGCTCTGAAGGTTTATCCAGCAATAGGAAACTGCCAAAGCCGTCAGTGTCATTCATTATTGTTCAGACGAGTGAACCGCAACTGAGCCGAACGTTTCCTCGTCAGAAAGAGTGAAGAACCGTGCATTACAATTCTCAAGTCCTGCATTCAGTTCATGAATCAGCCAAAGGTGTCATTGAGTAGGCAAAGAGAGCAAGCTGCTGTATTTCTGCTCCAAAATATTTTAGTTTGTGAAGACTTTTTTTAAAAAATAGGTTTGTTTTGTTTCTTTTTTTCACAAAAAAAGGAGCCTAGCCTTTTCTTGTCTTCTGTCTACTAATAAGACCATCAAAATATCACGTGCAATTAGAAGTTATCAGTGTGCTTTTACTAAGCAGTTTGTAACTGATACTATTTTATGCACTTATTTAAAAAAAAATGTATAAAATGAAGAATTAATGGCCTAAACATGTGTAATGAGTTCTTGACAACAGTGTTGTGCATACATTATTAAAGATAAGCTAGGCAGAGGCCATGAAACCCATGTGTTTAGCTACTACATAGTCATTTAGATTTGTGTATTTACTGAATTTGGCATTGCAATCATTATACCTAATATTTTGAGGTAAATGGTAAACGATGCGTGTAAGACGTTACCTTGTCTTGCTTTTATTCACATTCACCAGTTGTTAACAAAAGCAGAGCCACTCAGAGCGAGGGCAGAGCTGTGTAGGTGAAGCGTGACATGACTGGATCGAGGAGGAGGATGTGATTACTGATGAGCGCTGATGTGAAGAAAGAATGATTTAGGGTCAGCAAGCCAGTGCCAAAGAGGAATGAAGGAGTTATGCTTGGATGTTTTCGAGCAGGGATTCTCATATCGCAGCCCTTGGTGACATTTTATGCTTCCCTGAAGCCCAACTAGGAAGGAATATGTGTGTATGCAGGTTTTTAATTTTAACTATTAAGACAAAAGGAACATTTCTCTTAAATTTCACCTTTTATGTTCGAGTGATCGCAGCAAACTAAATGTTTCTAACACTGATAAATGGAGCACAGCGTTAGTTTAGACAAACCACGAAATCAACCTGTAGAAGATCCAGAGGGTCACCTGATCTCAAAGCCAGCCCACATCAGCTGATGTGTCAGCTGATACACGTCTCGTTAACCAACTGAAAAACCTCACACAGGATGTTGTACATGCTGCAGTTCTGCAAGCTGCTTTTTGAACCACCTCCATCCCAACTGCACCTTTCATGCCGTGTTGGACTTAATCTTCTGATTGTTGTCACTGATGGAGACTCTGCTGCTGCTGCTGCTGCTGCTGCTGTTTTCCCAGTTTCCACTTTTTCATGTATGCACATGGAAGGGTGAGGAGGTTCCAGAGCTGAGCCATACTGCCCAATATGAACTACTGCAGATGGATATCACATTCTTCTTTTGACTGAGGAACAGCTACCTCACTAAGGCTTTGTTTAATAAAAAAAAAATCCAGCATCCTCTGAGTTGATACTGTTCAGATTAAGCCCTCTTATTTGGTGGAGTCTGACTGTTTGGGGAGGCCTGAGAAAAGGTTACTTTAGGAGTACAATGACCTCTCTACTGTTGCCACTGTGTGTTTTGTCCCTACTAAGAACCACATGGACTGTCCTCCCTGATCTCGAGTGTAAATGTATGACCGCATTTATGAAACTCTGTGTGGCGTTCAGAATCAGGCCTGCCGCAACTTGTGAGTTCACCCCGTTTGGGTGTGTGGACACCAGTTGTATGTTTGCTCCATAAACTGACAGAAAAACCTTGAGAGCTCAAGTTTTAGAGTTAGAAATCAACATGGACAGACAGAGAGGCAGGGACAACGCAAAACTGAATCAGAATCAGAATCTGATTGCCAGGTTGCAGGGTGGAGATGAGAGATTGCAGCGAAGATAGTAAGTCGTGTGTGTGTGTGTGTGTGTGTGTGTGTGGGTGAGAGAGAGGGAGAGGAGAGGTTAAATGAAAAGAGAGAAAAGAAGCAGACAGTTTTTGATTACAACATGGTACTGATGTGTTGATAAACAATGAATTGAACTCACCCAACATCAGTGTCTGACCTCACAGATGTGCTTCTGAAAGAATGGTCAAAAAGTCCCACGAACACTCCTGAACCTGTGGAAAGCCTTCCCAGAAGAGTTGAAGCTGTTAAGCTGCAAAGGGTGGACCCACATCATGTTAAACCCTCTGGATTAAGGATGGATGTTACTCAAGTTCATATGTATGTGAAGGCAGACGAGCGAATACTTTTTGGCAATATAGTATTTCTGTACTCATTGGGTTGCAGAGTAAATAATGAGTCAGCAGTTATCACCTTGTTACCAATTAACACGATTTTCTAATGTCGGCTTCTCGTCCGTTCTCTGGCTGGAGAAATAAATGTATTTCATTGTCAAATGCAACTTAGAAACATTACAGAAAGAGCTAAAGCTCTTAGAGCCCCCTAAACATTATTGCTTGCTGCTTTTGAGAAGTCTTGACAAGCTCAGCTTTAAACACAAAAGAAATGCATGGATGCAGAGCAAAGGGAAAAAAACTTAATTAATCTCAAAGAGGCCTGGGCGCCTTTTATAAATTTAAACTCCGTGAAAACTGCAGGAAAACACATTTCAAAGCATTAAAATAGCAAACCAGCCAGTGTAACCAGATTCTGAAGACGGTGTCAAGAGTTGTCATGAAAGGGGCTTCAGATGGAGCCGAGGACAAACTTTAAAAGAAATTCCATTTAAAGCTGTTCAATCATCAGCAGAACATCAAATGTGTAAAATGTGCGCTCTGTATTCATTAACCTCCTCAAGTAACCTTCTCCTTAACTACTTAAACACTGATGGACTAAAATAATTCGCATTTCCACCGATGTTTACGCTTATAAAAAAAGGTCACCACATTAATTGAACCACTGCAAGGTCCCGTCCCCAGAAACAGGGACCTTTTTTTTTGTCTTCTTTCACTGTTGCCCCAGAATTTAAATTCAGATCCTTTTCTCCTCTGGCTGAAACATCGGTTAAATTAAAAATGTTCCTCAAAAGGTTCATGGTTTGGTCCCTGGAGCGAGAGCTTCATTGTGAAAGCACTCTATAAAATACTAACAGTCTGAAATCACTGGGCTGAACTCTGAAGCAGAATTTTAGGCCTTAGTGAGAAAACTAAAGGTTCAGCCGAGGTTTAACGCACAGAGGTGATTGACTTGTTAATCATACTGCACCAGAGTAGGTTATCTTCGGGATGCATCCCTCCTATTGTCCAACACGTTTTGTGGAAAATATTGTCAACATTTTTGGAAGACGCTAAAAGAGGGTCTTTTTTTTTTTTAAAGGCTATGTGAAGTGTTTGTCACATAATGCGCATCACTGAGAACTCTATTGCTTACATAAACCCATGTTAGATACAAAATATCAAAGCATAAATATCAAAGCACAGTAATACTGTGTTATTACTGTGTTAATACTACCAATACTATACAGTACTTTTTCCTGTTACACACAGTCACACACCAAAGCAACAGACTTATGAGGTGATATCGCAGTGGTTACAGTCACATTCGTGTGACCACTTTGCGTGATTGTCGATTTTATGTGAACATGGATAAGACACTCTCCTGCGTGTATTGTACGTGCACATGCCCCAGACTTCATCAGCAGCGCTCTGAATATTAACAAAATGCCGTAATCAATATTTAAATTAGTATGGTGGGGTTCCTGTACAGGATCGCCATGCACGTCATTGCTTCTCTTTATCAAGCAGCGAATGCCTGGAAAATATGAAAACTAAGTTAAATGACCTGTGTGCAGGTTTTTACAGCGTTAGCAGAGAAGAATCTTAAAAAAAGTCAAACGTGTAATTTGGTTGTACAGACGTGTGGGTGTAGTGTGTGTATGTGCTGTTCACGTGGAGGTGAGAATGCGTGCAGCGTCAGTGAGACGGAAAGAGCAGGTGCTGCTAATGCACGCCATGATGGGCTGATAGTGAGACAATGTGAGGGTCATTTCACCTCCATAATAAAGGTCACTGGCCTCAGTGTTAACCTGCCCATTTGGCTTGCCAGCTTTCTATGTGCCTCTTATGATGTCCTGTTATTATAACTGGCTGTCATTGCATTTCTGTTCATTTTTTTCCCTCTGTGCCACGCTCGAAATGTTTTTCAACTGATCGCTGTACAATTTTCAGGTTATTTCAGGTTATTTTTCAGTAAAATGGTTATAAGATGTGAGACATTGTGCTCCACAAAAGAATGACTTGAACAGCAGTTATGCCTTGGAATGACTTGGCTATAGTGACATTGAAAGTTGTGCCCCAGAAGTACTTGTTGCCATAACCGGTGTGCCAAAAATGTTTGAAAAACCACTTAGCTAGCCTAGCTTGCTGCCTGAAGACCCTTATTCTTCATTAACTGGAGATGGAGCAGCAGATGAGGCAGTGGCACCTTCACATTCTGACTCGTCTGCTGCTCCGGCAACAGGAGGGAACTCTTCCAACTGTGACAAACTATGTAACCGTTCAGTCCCTCCTTTTTCTCAGTCTCATGATGCTGTCACACAACGTGTTCCCAAATCAATTCGTGTCAGATCTGCTGCCTGAATGACAAACAGGAGACCCAAAACTTCATATTCCTGAATTTATGGTTAACAATAATGTATTACTTTCCGGTGCTTTTATATATGATCAGTATAACATAATGAATAGAACAGGGGAGGGTTTTCTTTTCTAGTCATAGCCAGTTAATCAGTCTCAGACTGATTAATCATTCTTTTAAACCTTCAGTACTGCCATTAGATGTTTGTTTTTTTCACATGGCACAAATAAATATAGGAAATAGTCAGTATGTTGTGCATTTAATTCAAGATTCTTTGTTATTTATAACAACTGATGAATTAAAATTTTTTTAAAAAGTGGATATGAGACAGGAGAAACACCCTTCACCCATGTCATCAGTATTGGTGTTGTATAGTTTGTCCACCAGAGGGCACTCTGCAGCTTCCCTGTTGGGAACACCTGTTTGGAACGCCGCAAACACAAGTAAACTACGACTTGTCGTGACAATAAGTTGTGGATTACTCATTTAGATTAGATTATCAGTTGGTCTCTAGTACTGAAACCTTTATAACTTCTACTTTTTACATTTGTTTCACGGTTCAAATCGATCAAAAAAGTTTAATTCGCAATGCTAGCATCATTACTCCATTTGTGAAGGGTGTGAGCAACTTTAGAGGGATTTCCGAGATATTTTATAGACTTAAAATGTCTATCGAATGAGTGACAATTACTTTGCTGTGACCCCAATGCTTTTTAAGTATGGCTACCAGGCCAGATTTTCTGCGCTGTATTTGCTGTATTTATGAATGAATCCCTTTGCAGTTGCAGTATTGTTAAATGGTTTGGCCTTCGGGCAGCTATTGCCTCTGCTACTACAGGCTTTTTTTTGCAAGGTTGTAAATATTAGTGAAATAAACCTGCATTTCGTTCATGCTGGTGGCTTTTCGACTAAGAAGGCATTCTGGTGGCGCGTGGAGCCTTTTTCTTTTCACATTATTCAAGTCCAACAATGCTATGCCGATGTGTGTGTCCTTGTGGAAGAGTCCTTTCAGATGAAAGAGTGAATGAAAACCACGTGCAGGTTTATGTCTGCATACTCTCAGCAGCCGGGCTCCTTTGGGTCATTAGTTGGCAAGTAACTCTTCATTCTTCCGCCTGAGCCTATTTTTTTTTAATCTTTCTTTGTTTCTGACTCTGTCAAACTGTAAACAGGTTTTAAAAGGATACAGTGTGACAGGATCCTTCTTTAGCTCTGCAGCTGGACTGTGGTGTTATATGTCCATTGGTTGTGTCCTATAGAGAAGGGTCATTTAATGGTGTCTTCCTTTGTAGACCGAATGAGCTAAAAAGCCTGATACAAAGACTCACTTTCTTGGACATAATAATAATAATAATAATAGCTTCAGCTTACATACTTTTAATAAAGACAGCGAGCCCTGCCAGTATCAAGGCCTTTTTATATCATCATGAATGAATGGCAATAACAGGGTGCTGATGAAAGCAGCTACTAGCAAATGTGTGTGTTGGAAGGCCAGGCACGTCAGTCAGGTATTTGTATTCATTCATCCTCACCACTAACAGCCTTAATGGGTTTACGCATATTTTTCTGTCTGAGGGTTTCATTCATTTTTTGATAATTTATATCATCACTCTGAATGCTATTTGCTGTTTTCTTGGTGAGTTATATTGATGAGATTGTGGCCTGTGTCTGTTTGCTGCTGAATGGGAGAAACTGTTTGGGAAAATAAACATGCATCTTTCTGCAGATGCATGCTGCTTTTTGTGGAATGTTTTAGCTCCACATTTAATCATGAAGTAAATCCTATCACAGTGTTGACCCACTGTCTGACAGTGCCTATTACTCAGCCTGACCTCTAAACAATACCTGTGAGAAGGATATGGTAATGCGCTCACATTTTGATGGGGGTATGTATGCACAGCAATTTAAGATTTGAGAATGATTTTAATAACCATTATGCCAGGGGATTTTTCTCTCTAGGAAAGCAGCCTTCTTTCACTCTCGGCCCACTAAGGACCTTATAAACACACTCACACAAAGGAAAAATGGGTAGCCTATGATCAGGATTAGTGTGAGAGCTGGAGTCTGCAGGGAGCAGTGCTGCAGGTCAGTGTGGTATCAGTGGGTATGTGCTGGACTCTTTCCCACTCATAAATACTGTTAAAAATAGAAGTGTCTGCCCAGTATTTATGCTTCACTTTTAATGCCGCACTTACAGTTTTTCAGAGTAGATTAAGTGGCTACATTGTAACACCAGCGGTGACATAAAGTAAAGTTAATGATGGGAACTGCCTTTTAGTTTTACATTTGTTTAACAAGTGAACTGGGCAGTCTGTACTTTATTTCCACTTATATCTATATAAAAACTCAGTCTTTAGACTTTATATTCTTTTCTTTTTTGAAGGCGGGGTTTAGATTTGTAGTGAGCGTTTGCTGTGGTCAGATGAGCTCAGTTCAAGAGAATTGGACTGAAGGGTTTGGCTATTAAAAATGTCCTCAGGCTGAGGGTCTAACCCGAGAGCCGTGAGGTTACACACCACAGCAGTGCGTGATCTTGGGTCCCACACAATACACTCCCCAAATATGAGGTAGATTTAGGGTGAATGAAATACTGCACAAAGTGAGAGATGCATACAAAGATTCGTTAATTTATTTATGTAATTATGCTTTAGCGGTTGTTTATTAGTTTTTGATTAATTGAGTGAAATAGAAAATGGAGGACTGAGGTGGCAGAGGAATGGCAGGATGCTTTGAGGAAACTGAGTGCGAAAATGAAGTAATGAGGATGGGGAGATGGAGGAAGTAGTGTGAGGGTGATAGATGACAAGTGTAAGGTAAGCTGGGAGAGATGCATGAATTGCCAAGTGAAATTTTGTTGTATATTAAGACGCTTAACAGTTTATCACCCCACATCAAAATGCCCTCAAATTTAATTTTGCACTTAGTTTGGTCCTCAGCTCAGTTTAAGGTGGACTGAACAGTTTGAATTGAACAGTGGACAAGATATAAGTGAAGGACAGGCGCACATACAGAGATCTCTTGTTTAATGAAGTCTTGCTGTGCAAGTAAATTAATAGATAATAAAGTCATAAAAATAAACTTTTTTTATAGTGAATATTTGCAGTGGTTAAATAGTTTTGGGGAGTTAAATTTGGGTTTTCTTTTACTTGGCTGAGGGTGTTACTGAGAGTGCACCACAACAAAAATCCACATCATTTGACCTTTACGCACCAACAGTTGCAATTTACAGCCCCCTGCATGGTAGGAACGGGACACTTGGAACACATTAATAGAGGTCAGTTGCTTGCGCTCAACAATGTATGTGAAAAATGCAGCGATGGGGAGGGTGGGCGACTCCTCGGCTGCAAACTGAATCATTCACTTCAGGACATCTCTCCTGGCATTTCATGAGAGGAGCTGGGGGATCGCTGGTAATTTAAACCATTCTTAGTGCGTCTAAAACACCATTCGAGATGGTCTCCTTTGGGTGGGCACCTGTAAAATATTAAAGCATTGCATCATTTAGTCAGCTAATTACCCTTATGCTCCTGATGTACCCAACATTTTTCATTTGTTTGATGATGTCTGTCGCTTTCGGGGTTATTTAGTTTTTTATAATAACTAAATGTAATTTTCTCTGTCTGTGTAACCTCCATCAGGAGTTTTGTGCTAATTAAATTGTCTCGGGCCATTAAGGTTGTTTTTTTATGACGCTGACACATATTGTATTGCTGATAATTGGACTGATATGCAACGAATCCTGACCATTTTTCTTTTAATGAAAGTTCTAATTTTCCATCTGTCAGCCTGCAAATATAAATTTGGTGACTGACGTGCTAATCAGGCTTGAAGCAGCCAGGCGCGGCAGATGATCTTCTCTGTAATAAACCCATTTGTCATTTAAGTTGTCCTCTGATCTCGCGGGTAATTGCGTGCTGTGTGTCGTGCATCACAGGAAGTTTTCATTGTGTAACAGAAAACTAAGTGCGTCTTCACCTGAGTCTCAAATTTGAGGATTCTGTGCTGGAACTTGATGATATTCAGACTCACATAAGTGCTGATTGGCATTTCAAAGACCTTAATTAGGCTGATTAATGTAGTTTTGAGTGTCTTTATAGGATGCACCTCTTGGCATCTTTGTTCTGTTGCAATCAAGGATCAACTCTACAACAGATTTTTCGTAAATGCACGCAACCCGCTGAGTGTTCTCACTGAATATGAACAAGGCCTTAAATTGTGACTGTTATCAAGCGAAAGCTGTGAATTCTGACTCATAATTCCCCCTTTGAGCTACAAAATATCCAAATGAATGCTTAAAGGTGACAACACTAATACCTTGCTTTTATGATCATGGGGTTAAAATCTGCTGTTGTCTGCTGTAGTCGGGAGGATCATTCACATTGAGCCATATCAGGAAGGACGAAGACTGTGGTCGACCTTGCTGCGAGGAAAACGAATGAAAAATGAGAGAGGTTGAATGTTAATGAGTAAAAGTTGAAACTGTCCCTTCTTGCTTTCACACGTCCTCATGCCTGTCTGATTGTTGGACAAGGTTCCCACAGAGTGTTGGTTTCATAAAAAGTTTTAAGAGAGGGGCGTCTGACACTGCTGTGCAATCCAACAAGCAATTAAAGGCGGCCTGTGGTCAAAAAACTACTTAAACACGTCTCGCAGCCACGTGTGGAAGCAAAGGGTCAGACAGTGTTTCTGCAAAAAGGCATTCTTGGAGTTTTTTAAAATAAATTTATATCTGCCAAACTTTTTGAAGTTGCGATTAAAAACAAATTCTGGCTCTGGAGGTACTAACTTGGAGGTTGTTGGACCCTGGGCTGAAACTCAATCGACCCATCTGTTTGTGGTAATTAAAGAGCTTTAGAATTAAGCATGAATGTTGTGTGAAAGGGTGAATGGGGCTTGCAGTGTAAAAGTACTTTCAGTGATCAAGAAGTCTAGAAAAACATTATCTAATGATTAGCGGCGATTTAATGAAGAATCTTTTCATAAGGTAATCTCGATGTGTGCGTGAATGTTGCCTGTTTGTTTTCAACATTATTATCCTCTCCTACCCAGATAAAATCGAGAACGGAGATGTCTACCAGAGGAGGAGAGGACTTCATGTGGGCAGCTCAGAAGGACAAGAAACAGGAAGTAAACAACAGGAAGTGGCCGGGCAG
The DNA here is from genome assembly GCA_030220045.1 of Australoheros facetus. Classification (NCBI taxonomy): domain Eukaryota; kingdom Metazoa; phylum Chordata; class Actinopteri; order Cichliformes; family Cichlidae; genus Australoheros; species Australoheros facetus. The sequence continues at coordinate 23,401 of JASGAU010407619.1, forward strand.
ACTGGTAGCAGCTGGCGGCGAATTCTTCTCCTCATCCTAGCCATCACTATCCACAACATCCCAGGTGAGTGCAAACCAGAGGAGATCAAGCTTTTCTTTTTTTATTGATAATCAGTGTTCTTCTTTGTTGTGGTGCAAAAACGCATTTTAGCTATAAGCCTCCATCAGTGTAAACAGGCAGCATGCCAGCGCTCATTGATAAATAATCTTTGCCTTCATTGTGGTTTGTATCTGCAAAACAGTTGTGTGCCCCCCCCCCACAACAAAGAAGACAATTATTTATTATTTTCTCGGGGCGGTAAATTGAATTCAGATAAACAGTCTTCTACTTTATCAGCGAGTGCCAGCACTACATCTGCTTTTTCTTTCTGCTACAAATGTGCATCCGATACATTGTTTAAGATCTGGAGCTAAATTGAACACCCGGAATACAATCTTTGCTGTTCAACGAGTGACAGTCACATTCTCAGTTGTGAGAATTAATCAATCTCACAGTCATTTTTGGTGGCTCTGGTTTGAGTTCTGGCATGCATATATGCCATCAGGAATATGTATGTGAACATCAGCTGTGGCAACCCGGCAAACAAAGGCAGCACAGCACCTACGAGCTTCTCTTGAGCTTTTCCTGTTCGACCTATGTCGTGTAAAAATGTCGAATTCATTCATTATGTAGACAAAATATTTTCCCCAAAATATACATGGTTCTTTCTTACAAGTGTGTGTGTATTGTCAACATTGAGAGCACTGTATAAGGATTTAAAACATGTCATATTTGACCTCTAACCCCTCCTTCAAGGTCAATAGATTGATCTGAGGGTCAAAGTGATAATAATGCTACGCAGAGCTGTTTAAAACTATGTTTCTTAGTGCCATTGTTTTTATTGACAACATATAGGGAATGATATATACAGGGACTCTAAATATCACGTATCAAATAAGGACAAACTTTCATAAAATATCTTTTTGTCTTTAAAACTCTGCTTAAAATTCTCCCGTCTTTGTTTGTATTGGTAACATCCAGGAGATGATGGTGGTATGTGGGGATTCTAGTTTGCATCCAAATATTATGTCACATTTGACCTCTGACCTCACTTTTACATTTCATGTCTGCCTTTCTTTCAAATGTGCTTTATCCTGATTTTATTATGACTTTGTTATGTACAGTACAGTAAAAGGCTATAATCATTTAAATAACATTTTGAATACATGTACAATGCTCGTGAATAAGTTTTGGGTTTTTTGGATAAACAAAATAAACTTGTGATCAATAACTTTTTATTTATTACTAAATATTTAAACAAATTTTACAAAAAGTAATAAATGAATGCTATAAAAATGCATTGTATTCCCATAAATAAAAAATAATTGTACTCAAAATGATGTCCCTTGTTTAAAATAGGTTTTGAACAGGGCGAATAACAAAAGCCTGCGATCACACCTGATCTTGTTTTTGCTGCACAAAAAACATCTTAAAGTACGTCTAAAAAGAACAAAGAAACGTGGCGCTGGGGTGGATCAGCGGGTGAGCAGGTGGCCACACATGCAGCGTGGCTGTGGTGCGGGCAGCCTCGGTTCGCGTCTGACCCGTGGCCCCTTGCTGCGTGTCTCCCCCATCTCTCTCTCTCCCACTGTACACTATCTGATAAAGACCAAACAATTAAAACAGGTCGGCTGCCTTGACGGAGGTTTGCACTCAGTGCTGCTGGTTCAATATTGTGATTGGATCCAAAGGGATCTTCTTTATTAGCTGTGTCAAAGCTAATGAAGAACCCAGAGTGATGTTAAAGCTGAGTGTTTTCTGACTGCAGTCCAGCAGCCAGAGCCGGATATTTAACAAGTAGCACTGTAGCCTCCTTCTCTACCTGTAATGTTTCTGCAGTAGAATCCCTGTGACCATCACTTCCAAGTCTCTTTGGGCTGTTTCATACATAAACACTAAAGGAAAGATGTTGTGTGTCCTCTTCAGTGTAGGGATTTGTGTCGGTGTGGGACTGTAACCTAAAGGTTTATATCGTAAACTGGTAATATTGTAACAATGCATTTCAGTTCATGTTACAGGGTGACACGACAGTAATATAAAGAGTAGTGTAATGGATTACTTTGGCCGGTGAGCAATTAAGTAATGAACTGGATTACTTTTAACCACATTAATGAACAATGTGTAACACATTAACTATTAGTTTGTGCTTTAATAGTTTTCCACTGAACTAAGACTTCCCGGCCGGAATGATTTAACAGTCCGGTATAGCAGTAAACTTTGGAAGGAGGTACACGTCCCTTTGTGTAAATATAACACTTAATGACATCATTTGTCAGCTGAACTGATCAATAACAGCTCATGTAGGACGTGCAGAGCAGTCGAGAAGCTTTGATGTAACTGGGTTTCATATGTGTGTGTGTGTGTGTGTGTGTTTATTCTAATGTTTGGTGTTGTGCGGTTTTCATGCAACAGTTGATCAACGATGACTTTCTTCTATGGGAGACAATAAAATAATCTTAACCTTAAATTATTTAAAATGTGTTTTTATTGGACGGGTCAAATGTCGGCATAGTGAGACTTAATCCATAATGTGTTTAAATAAAAAGACCTTTTGTGTCTTTTGTGTTTATTGCACATTACCATCGTGTGATGAGAGGAAAATACAATTTATGGCTCCCTTTGTTATATCAAAATGTCAGTCAATGAAGGAAAGACTCTCGTGGTTCTTGTGACTGATAATGTACACTTCGGTTGCTCTTATTGATACCTCATTACTGTCACTGTCTAAGAATTGATTAACGTGTTCACTTGCAACGGGCTTAATTGTGCTTGTCTCAAAGGTGGAATCACCGATTTATTTTTTTCCAGCTCTTTGTATTGACGTGCAGACCCTTCTTTCTCGACGCCCCTGTTTGTTTGCAGGGTAGCAGAGAAACCCCCCCCGGGCATAACAAGATGAAGTGAAAGCGCCACTCAGCAGCCTTGTCATAAGTCAGACCAAACTGAGGGTTGTCTGTGTCTGTGCTGTGACTTGTGCATCAATACGAGTTCACGCATCACACGCTGATTCATGAACGAGCATGAGAATGACAAAACAAAGTTTGGGCGTCTGTCTGAAGCAAAGAGGGGGATGCAGTAATTTAGTGACGCCAGCAAGCAGTTAATGTTTCATGTGTGTATAATCGCTCTAAATTAAAAATTCACCCACCTGGTGCCAACAACGCAGCTTTGTTTTGTTTTACCTCCTGATACACAAAAGCTTGTTTCCCGGCCCGCGGCGTGCTGTAGTGCGTCAGCTGGGATGCTCACTGAATGCAAATATCGATTTTCTTTCTTGCTTCGAATAAGTTGCTGGAATATTAACGATGAAAAAATATCCAGTCAGATAGACAGGGTTTCCCTTGGAATAGACCTTGCATTATTAAACACTACTCAGAGGTCAAAAGGTCACAGTTTTGTCAATTGCAATAAGCTAATTAGGCTAATAACCTGTCAGTCATACATCAAAGATGACACCCTGTGAGAAACAGGGGTGGACGTTATTTATTTATTTATGTATTTATCTTTCTCTGACAGCTACAGGGCAAAAAAATCGAATCAGGAAAAAAAAAAAGGATACAATTCATTTACAAAAGAAGCAATTAAAGTAATTAACAGCAAAGTCACTAACAGAATTAACTGCTGTTTATTTATAATGTGCTTTTCAGTTTGGTGTAGCTTACATGTTTACGGGGACTTAATTTTTTCCCCTCTCACGAGAAGCAAAACTGTAGCCAACGAACTTTTTATAGCCTCCAGTTAATTTTAAGTTGGCAGCATAAATAAAATGAATCTGCCGCCCTCACAAAACAAAAGAACGTGTTCAGTCCCATCATTAAAATGAGCTTTCAGCGGTTTTTTACTCAAATCTCCGGCCACATATTCCACATTGATTGGAGATTCATTTAAACGTCATCCTGATGAGCAGGTAACAGCGTTTAGGTGACATGAGGAGAACGAGTGTTTCAGCAGAGAAACTTTTCCTTTTCCTCTTCTTCTTTTTAAATGTGCGTGTCATATGTTCAGCGATGCAGTTAGCGATGCTAACACTACAGTACCGCTACTACAAAATTTCAGGAACGCTTATATCCGCATCACACCTACTATTAATAAATAAATTCCACTGATATTTGTGAATTTGGGGAACTCTCCACATTATCTGTTGTTATCTACCATGTATTCACACATGTATGCACCGTGGCTGCTTTTACACCCTCTTTCTTCCTTTTTGTTGTCGAGCTTCACATTGATTATAGAGTCAAATCAGTTGTTTTGCCTCTGCTTCAACAAGCAGTGGATCTGTTGCTGCTGCGATCGGGGATTAGAGGGAGATCCTGGAGGTGGGGGGACCCTGGGGTCTGGTGTAGCTGTGAGCTTCAGTAGATTTTCTTGTGGACAGGCTGTGGTCAGGTGACATGAGCTGCCGCTGCTGCTTTAGCATTGTACTGCTGTGGTCCACAATAAACAAGCAAATGTTACATCAGCTGTCATTTCTGCTTTCCAGCTACTTTCCTATTATAAAGTGTGATTATAACAGTAGTGCAAAGGTGGAAACAGTTTGCATGTTTGGTGAAATTTGTTGAGATGCTTCAGATGAGTAGGCTGTTGTAAATGCATGACAGGGTGAGGAAGTAAAATGAACGTGTGAGAAGTGTGCAGGCAGGACTTTAGTGAGGATCTCCACACTGTCACCTACAAGACACATGAAAAATGAACTCCAGTGTAATTATTAAACTGCTGTCAGATTATGCATTAATTCAGCTCCTGGTTAGGATTAAGATTGAATCAGTAAACAGTAGTAGAAACAGTAAACCAAGTCATCTTTATTATCTATATTTATTTAAAGTGAAAGGTAAAAAACACTGAAAGTCAATGTTGCACCATTTTGATAATTAACTTCTAGATTTGTATCATTTGTATAATCATAGAGCAGAGCAGACAGTTTTATTAAAAATAAATCTCTTTCAAGCATGAATCGTCACAGTTACCCAGATTTTAGTCAGATTTGGGCGTATTTTCAGTTCAAAATATTTATAACATCATTCAGACCAGTTAAAACTTTAATGTTTTGGACGTCCCCGACTGAAAGATAAATTACTATCATTCAGAACACTGTGCATATTTGTCCTTGGATGAAATTTCCAGTCTAACTGTTAAATGTTAACACCGCTCGCCTTATGACTCTCACAATATGAAAACACAACAGAGATGCTGCACTGTGTGTTTTACTTGTGTGCAGTGTGAGCATAAGAGGCCAAACCTGAGCCCATAGCAGCCGGTTACCGAAGGTCTCGTGTGACTTCCTGTTTTCCTGCGTTTAAGAGGTCTTAAATGTGAAAATGTGGAAATATGGGATCCATTATGCGCAGAGCATTGAGATGTGAGCAGGTAATGATTTGCTCCCATCAAAGTGTATAATTAATGAGAACGCATTCACTTGTGTGAACGATTTTCTGCTCCACACTTGATTGATTTTCCATTCGTTCTGTTACTAACAGTAATGTGAGTGATTGATCTTAGCGTGGAGCGATTGCTTCTTAAATACTGTATAAAAAACAAAAATAGTGCGGTGTTGTGCAGCGTGTTCAGTAAAATGTGTGTGGAAGGCCTCTTCAGTTATGACTGAAACCGTTTACTGCGCAGTACTCCGTGCAGTACTCCGTGCAGTTCACCCCGTGATTCAGGAGCTTGTAGATCCACCTCTAGCAGCAATAACTTGAATAATTGTTTTCAGTGTCTCACATTGTTGTGGAGGAATTTTGGCCCATTCGTCTTTACGACGCTGGTTCAGTTAATTGGAGTCTGCAGGCATCCATTCGTGCTCGGCTCTCTTAAGGTCCCACCACAGCATTTCAATCGGGTTGAGTTCTGGACTTTGACCGGATCCTTTTATTTATTTATGTCTTTATTATTAATAGTTAATGCTTTGGCTCGGCGAGGGAAAGTTGCTGTTTCGATTCCAGTCAGAGACACAAAAGCCCTTTGGGGCTGTGTCAGGAAGGCCATCCGGCGTAAACCTCTGCCAAGTTAAATGTTCAGTTGTGCTGCTGTGACCTGCTGTGAGCCGAAAGTAGCTTTTTTTTTATTTTTTATTAGCTAAATCATAAAGGAACTAGAAGGGCCCTCAGTAGACCGCATTAAATCGTATGTTTTTGGGCTCCTGAGGAATATTTCCACAAAGTTTCATAAATTTTGGTTCAAGACTTTTTGAGTTGTCTTGCTAACAGACAGACAAACAAGCAGGGATGGAAACATAACCTCCCTCCACCTGTCGGCAGGTGACGCAACTACATAGAACTAGTAATATTTACTTTGAGGCTTTTATTTTTTCATACACTAGTGATATTTATCCTGTTTAAAAGGCCTACTGGTATTAAGGGTAATTTTGTAGCCCTAAATTGCAATAAGAGGGACCTGTTTGGCTTCTTTGAAGTGCTTCTTCGCCAAGTAATCATGTAATTTACCATCGGCTACAAACACTGAAAGCTTCGCGCTGTAATAACCTCATCATTTGATTTAGGCTGATGAAAGAGAACTATTTTACATAAAACTCTAATACTGAGCAGTAATTTGTCACATTCTGTGTGGAGGGAAAGAAATCTGCTTTTCAGTGAGTGCCTTTCTCCAGGGGTGCAAAAAGAGCACTTATTTGAATGCCTTCACCTGTAGGAATGGAGGTCATCAGTATGGAGGCATGAATTTTTCCTTGAACGCCACAAACAGCGGCTGCAGAATAACTCGTACGGATCTTCAAATAAGCTCTAAAGACTCTGCGACACAGCAGAGGCTGAGCCAGAGATTTATGGGCACCTTTTCTCTCCACCATCAGCGTTGATCCCTGTTAGTGTGATGGATGGAGCAAACTCAGTGAAGGCTACCAGCAGCAGTTGTGTTTGGGGAGGGGGGCGACCAGAAAAAAACACACTGCTGAATTACAACTATAGCAAAACCAAAAAAGATTTTAATGTCATGTTAAAGGTATGTTTCTATAAGCTTAATTCATATATTGCTTGCTGCTTTTAATGGAGATAAATGTCCACGAGTTGTTTCTGTAATCAGTGATAATCACAGTCTGTAAATATCAGAATTTTTTAAAATATCAGAACACAAGTCTGGGATTTGCAATGCCTGCATCAGTATGTAATTATCCATTAATTATCAGTAATTATCCAGGGTTTATCAGTATTCTTCTAAAATATTTTGCATCCTTTGGTCCCAGTTTAATTAGTTGTTGATTATGGGCCAGTGGTCAAATAAGTGGTCAAGTTTGATGGCCTGTGCTGTAATTTCTCACATGATGGATCCAGTATTTCTGCCAGATCCCATCAGCACAGCACTCATTTCATACTCACACATCAGCTGCTGTAAGTAACAGTAATTCCAATCATTTCCACATTTTGTTGACTCAGATGTTTTAAATTGAACACTGCATAAGGAGGGCAGCACGGTGGAAGCACTGCTGCCTCACAGCTACAATGACATCTAGAAGGTCTGGGTTCGATTCCACCTCGGCCCGGACCGCTCGGTGTGTGGAGTTTGCATGTTCTCCCCGTGTCTGCGTGGGTTTCTCATCCGGGTACTCCGGTTTCCTCCCACAGTCCAAAGACATCCAGTTACTGGGGCTAGGTTAATTGGTCATTCTAAATTGCCCATAGGTGTGAATGGTTGTCTGTCTCTCTGTGTTAGCCCTGCAACAGGCTGGCGCAAATAGAATTTCTGCTACTACAGGATGTGACCGTCTTGTTGTGTACATTGTTTCTAACTTATCAAACCAACAGTTGGGGCTGTTTTTGATGTCTCAGTTCAGCAAATTTAAAAGTGAAGCAGGTCAGAAACAGCGGCTGTGTGATCAAATATACTCCTACATTTGAGGCAAATAAAGACCCTGAGGCACTATCTGAGAGTTTGATATGCAGGATTGTTGAGAGTTTGGTGAATTTTACGGAAGAATTTTCATCAGTGTATCGTTCCTTGAAGGCAAAAATCTTTTTGGAGTCACTTTAAATATGAGATTCACCACTAATTATATTTCTTTTGATGGTAATTACTGCAGGGTATTAAATCGTGGTTTTGATCGATTCTGTGAGCCAGCAGAATAAAATATATTTGAAATGTGACTTTGCTCCTGAAAAAGCGAGGATTCAAAGAAAAAAGACGCAGCTTGACTTTGATGTGACTGAAACAAACTTCTCACCAGGAAATAGATATAAAAAAAAAAAAGAAATGGTACAATTTTTTAAAAACCCCATCGATTTTGCAATAACGGTCGGCTCAGCGGGGAAAGGAGCGTGTCCCTGGGTGAGGAGTGCAGATTAAATGAAGGTGCAATGAACATGAGTGACTGCTGTGACAAAGGCCTGTCAGCAGCAGCATCATCGCAGTTGCTTAAAAGAGCATAGAACATTAAGCAGGAATTGGATAGAAGTGGTTGCTGAGCCCATGCAGGCACACACACAACCGCATACACAAACAGACGCACAAGAACGTGCACACAATTCACTTAAATCTAGCTAGCTTTAGGAAAAACAGACAAAAAAAACAAATGCTCCTCTGTTCTGTAATAACAATGAAAGACTCGTATCCAGCTACGGTGAGAATCTCATCCAGTAAACAATGTTTGCTGGTAACACTGTTATTTCTCTACTGGAGTTAATTCAAGCTGTTAAAGTTGCATGAATTATGTTTTTCCTTATTTTCTGTCAAATCTATACAATGTTAAAGTTATGAAGGCTTAAAAATATGCTCACTTTTAAACAATGAGTTTAACAGTAGTCGCCATGAGGTAAAAATCTCAGCTTCACGTTAAAACCTTTTGTTTACACAGGACAGCCAATCAGGCTTAAAGCCACTGTAAATTAAAACAGTTTACATTATGCCAGAATTGACTAAAGCGATCAGCATTATACTAAAAAATGACCTTTATAACCCTATGTCTAAAAACATCTATCTAATTGATTTCTTGAATTGAAAGTGAATTATGTAACACTGTGCAAGAGTACAAGTGGACTTTTGTGTAATCCCAACAAGACGGGGAACAAGTCGCTGTAGTGGAGTCTGCCCTGAGGCCACCAGGAGAGGAAGAAGAAATGTGATGGAGAAGCTGATGTGGGTAGGACCGCCACATTCCAGTGAATAAGACAGCAAACAATGACTGAATCCCCCATACACATGACCCCGTGACCTTTGTAACCACTAGAACCGTCTATAGAGGCCACACTTGGTTGTAAAGAAAAAAAAAAAAAAACAGGAACAAAATGGGTAAACACTGGAGTTCCACTTAATTAATGTAGCTCTGTCACTAATTCACTTAAAAGCTGTAATTAAGTAGTGGACATAAGTGGACAAATATCAGCTGAGTGAGTAAAAGGGCCTTTAAGGAACTACATTAACATTTTTTCTCTCTATTCTTTTTTTGTCATTTGTTTTTTAAGCTTTTTTTTTGCAGTCGACTGTAGCAGTACACTTAAAAGCTACTTTAACTTAACAATAGGTTTAAATCAAAGTTTCTAACTTTTCCCTATTGGAAAAAAAATGCATTGTTAGTCTCAACAGCAGTACACATGCAATAACAATTCGAGCACTTCTTAATTATCTGCCAAAGTTAAATGGTTTGGTTTGGACAGCCCGTGGTTGGACCTAGAGCGAGCGTGTAAGTTGGTGGGACGGCGGCCTCTGGCGGGGTCGGCTGCCTGTTGGCTCTGGTTCTCTGGGGCTCTTGCTCTTTGGCCATGGGAACTCCAGCTGGGACCTCCCACCTCCTCCTCCTCCGGGGTTAACCACGCAGTTACCATCGGGATATGTGGTCTTCGGTCTGCAGTGCTCTTAGAGGGGTTCTGGACAACTTGGGTTTCCGGAGTCTTTCTCTGGCTGTCTCTGGCCTCCGGGGTCATTGTTGTGGCTTCCCACCTTCATTATTAAGTATACACACACACACACACACACACAGCTTTTCTTGGCACAGCAAAGGTCTTTGGCACAACAGAGCATGCAGGCAATAATTTTGCTTGCTTAAGGTGCCGGACATGACAGGCTTTTTAAAAAAAAAAGGTTTGGGGCTCCCAGACCATCTATCCATCACGATTTGGGGTCTCTCTCTTTTTTTTGCTACTTTGGCCTATGACCTCTCCCAGCTGTCATAGGGTGAGATGCAGGATGCACCTTGAACAGGTTGCCTGTCGATTGCAAGGTTAGGACAGAGCACTATTTACATTCACTTCTACACCCATCACCACTTTAGAATCACCTGAAGAGACAAACCTGAACCTCTGCAGTAAAGCAGCAGTGCTGACCGAAGTAATAACCTGACCTCGAGAGAAATCTTCATTTTCTTGCTTGTCACTATAGAGACAAATACGCTAACACGTTCTAGTAAAACTGAGTCCAACAATAAAAATATGGAGCTGGAAATGAGCATAGCAACATATCATGACTATACTAAGGCTTTTATCCTGGTTCGTTGTTAAATGATGTTTTTCTGCTTCCAGCAATATGATTATAACACAGTTGAGTGAAAAATTAATCATAGCCAGTTATGATTGCCTGTATGAAAAGCTTGAATGCTCATTCTCATAGTTTCTCCAGTTCTCTGAATTTAAATTGAAGAGAGGAACACCACGCTTCCAAAAGATATTCCCTCATTTAGCGATGGTGGAGAGTGTTGGCTGACGCAGCTCGGTGACTGTGAAGCCTGTGATTTACAATTTCCATGGTCATCATAGCTATCGTTGACCTGCTGTTTTCTGTGCATGGCAGAAAGATTTCATCAAAGAATAAATGAAAAACTGAATAAATTAAGCAGCACGGTGGCGCAGTGGTTAGCACTGCTGCCTCACAGTTAGAATACCATCTGGAAGTCCTGGGTTCGATTCCACCTTGGCCCAGGCCTCTCCCTCTCTGTGTGGAGTTTG
>JASGAU010407620.1:0-2500 GCA_030220045.1 Australoheros facetus
GTGTGTGTGTGTGTGTGTGTGTGTGTGTGTGTGTGTGTGTGTGTGTGTGTGTGTGTGTGTGTGTGTGTGTGTGTGTGTGTGTGTGTGTGTGTGTTTGCTTGCACCTGTTAAGAATGTGTCTTGACTCTGTACAGTGCATCAGTCTTAACAACACATTATACAGAGCTCTCGAGGATTATTTCCTTGAAGAGTTTCAAACTGACGGATCGGCCAATGATGGACAGAACAGGAGCACACTGACTCCACAGTGTCAGCTATTGATGAAGTGAATCGATCAGGCTGATAGCAGTCTCAGAGAGCTTGTTTATTGGAACATAACCCATTGAGTTCTGTGATAGATTAGACTGTTTAAGTACTGATTTTATAGGAGGAGACAGCAAAACAACTGACCAGCAAGAGTAGGCAAACACATACCTGTTTATAAATCCTTAGCTGAACAAGTTCTTTGCTTTTACCAGAGCTCGTCTGCAAGCAGCTGCCACTGGCAAATTACATTCACACAGAGCTGAAGATAAACACAAATTTTTCACCTAATCTAATTAAGGAACAGATCTGAAAGAAATGCTTGAGTCTGAGACTGGAAAGTGAAAGATGACACAAAAAATTATGCAATCACTTTTGTTAAAATTTTGTTCCAAACATTTAGAAACACAGTTAACTTTGTACATCTGTTAAATGAAGAATTTGAGTGAATGAATGTGCATGGAGAGGTAAATGGATTTGTTTTGTAATCCTGGCTTTGAGATATTTAAAGCTATGGGCTAAGGGCTTAACATGCTAACAACAATAACTATGATAACATTTAAAAGAACAGGATTCTAGAAGTAATTCTGGCACCGGAAATTCAAATGTCTAATAGTCAAGTGATTGATAAAAGTGACTGTACTGTATCTGAGTTATGGTTAGCATAGCTTTTCTTATGATCAGCAATTTCCAAATCAAACAGTATGTCTGAGTACAAGCAGTGCAAATGTGCAAGATGTGCATTTTGTTACAAAATAAAATTGAATCTTATGTAAATGGTATTAGGAATTCAGTTTATTTACTGTGTTTCTTGTCTTGTATACAGGCTATGTCCACAAAAATACTTCTGAGCACAAACAGCTCCAGAATGATTTATTTTCTCTACAAAGTGTGTTTCGTGTACAGTACCTTAATGCATATCCATAAAAACGTATTTAAAGTTCTGCCTGGAGACAAACCTGTTTTTTTACACATGCACTGCTACTTTGACTTCCCTAGACATTACCCAGGACAGCCGAATGCAAGAATGGATCAGCTGGACCAAACATTAGATGGGCTTTACACACAGCAGAAGTCACAACAAGCAACTGAGCACGATGACAATTTGTCAATCACGATGTCTGCAAAACCTTAAGAGAACAAACATGCCAGGGTGAAGCAGACTCTGAAGGACCATTTACAAGAAGACAGGAAAAATGATCAAATTTGTGAATTTTGAAATTCAAGAAATGGAAAATGCCTTGTTTATTTGTGATCAAATTAGTGCTGTGAGCAAAATACTGATGTGTCAACAGAATCCTTTTGAAAGCAGCATCCTGCCCCCTGCACAATTCACCCAAGCGCCTCCTATCACCCAGCTGCAAACCTTAACCATACAAAGCATTCTGAGAAGTGAGAGCAGCGTGCCTGGCATGGATCATCTGTTCTATGTTAGATGTGTGAAAAAAGTATGCCAGATGTTTTCACCACCTCATATTCAGGGAAATTGTCCAAAGTTCATAGCAGAAAATAACAAAAGTAGTCACGTAACCACAACATAAAAGGTTTGAATTATCATCCCTCGCTTGCTTCATACTTTTGTTGCCACTGCCAACTTTGCTGTACTGTCTGTACTGGCAATTAAACAGTTACAAAAAAACAAAACACTACTTTCATGCATGAATGTAAACACACTGAGTAAGGAGGTTTGGACTGCTGGCAGCTAGATGGTGGCTAATTCCAGCTTTAGATAAAGTGAATAATTATGGAAGCAATCAATAAAGAGTGGAGTAGAAGAACGAAGCAGGATGGGAGATAAGCATAAGTCACTGGCTTATTGACTTTTCAAGTGTCATCATCAACACATAGCCTGGTGATTCTGTGTGCATGTGTATGTGTGCGAGTTTGCCAGAGCATGTGTGAGTGTATATAATTACTCTATAGTGAGCCTCTGTATCTCTTTGTCCTGGTCTGACAGCTAATTAGTTGTGCTGTCTCAGGAGTAAACTCAATGAGGGGAAAATGAGGGAATCACTGGATCCTCCAATTTTCATATTCAGCTCTTATTGCGAGGGAGGACAGGCCATTACTGACCAACATTCCCCATCCAGTATATGCTGTGCAGCAGAAAATACAGAACTCCTTTATTACAGATGTTGGCAAAAAAAATCTGCAACATGACTGTGTTAGCAGTCTCGGAGATAGCATCACGAATCGTTAGATACTGTAGATAAATGCACAAGTACCTGAATGTTTCTGCTTCCATACATAGCAGATA
>JASGAU010407620.1:7500-17553 GCA_030220045.1 Australoheros facetus
ACTTTGGCTTGCCGTGTGGCACAGAACATCCAGCAACCCAGATAGCAAAGTGACTCCAGACCAGATCCGCCCCAGATGCACGACAGGCTCCATAACGGATCCGCAAACCATCACTGTCCAATTACACAGCGGAATGAATCTGGGAAATATTAGGACAGGACACAATTTGGAACCGGTGATTTCCCAGCTCATCCATCATTTCCCGGATCCGTTTTGAATCCATTCATAGTGGCTTGTTGCTGTCATTGTTGTCAGCTCTGAACAGCTGACAGCAACTGACACTTGAGCCTAACATTAGCTGGCATAATTTTAGCTTATAATCAGCTGCTGCTTCATCTATTAGTCCAGTTTTTGGGAAATGTCACTGTTTTCACATGTCTAACAATACAGTAAAGATATGGCACCATGCCATAAAGTTCTCCATCAAAATCTGTTTTGTTTACGTGAAGCAGCAGCAGGATCATCTTCTTGGACAGGGAGAGCAGCACACCTTCTTGCTGCCAGTAATCATAAAGTGTTTCTGATATAGAACATTAAGTAGAAAAATGCATGAATCCTTCCAATAATGCATTAATATTATAATGCTTGATAATCTGCTTATTCAATAATTTGCTTCAAAGACATCTGTGTGTTTGAGGTCTTATTAGATGTCAATAAAATATGTAACCATTTAAGTTTATTGTCATGGCGGGCGGTGTGTCGGGCAAGGCTGGACCCAGACGCAGGACTCCGGATAACATCATGACTTAAAAAGGTGTTTATTAGAAGACAAAAGAAACAAAAATACAAAATCCTTCTGGGAATAAACGAAGAGCGAGATACAAGGCAGGCAGGAACACACTGGGCACAACAACATCAACGACGCGACAACAAGCAGAGAAAACACAGGACTTAAATACACAGAAGGGCTGATGAGGAAAGAGGAAACAGGTGGGAACACAGGTGAAGCTGATTACCTAGACAGGGGGAAGCAAAACTGAAGACAACAGACATGGACCAGACAACTATCAAAGTAAAACAGGAAGACAGAAGAGGGAGACAAAGATGCAGACTTGACACCAGAAAAATATAAGGAACAAGATGACAAAACAGACACAAGACCATAGATACACGGGAGACAGGGACAAAGGGAACAAGACATCAAAACAACCTGGGGACAAAAAACTCAGGAAAAATGAAACTTAACACAAAATGCTGAGCAGACGGCCCAGAATATGACAGAANCCCCCCCCCCCTTCAAAGGACGGCTCCCGACGGCCAAAACAGGAAACAAAACCAGACCAGGGAGGGAGGCGGGGGACCAGGAAGGAAGGACTGAAACAAAATCAAAACCAGGCAGGGAGCAAAACCAAAACACAAGGAAGCCCAGGGCTAGAACGGGGCACGACGGCAATGGACCAGCAACACAAAAGGAACAGAACAAATAAAAGCAATGGCATAAGGCTGAAAGCAGTCCAAAAACAAGAACAAAACACGGGGACGAGAAAACAACAACAGGATGAAACAAAAGGCGAAGGCCTCGGGACACTCGGAAGACTCGGGACACTCGGAAGACTCGGGACACACGGGCTCTGGTGCAGGAGCCTCTGGCTCGGGGCGCTCGGGCTGAGCGGGACGCACGGGCTCTGGCGCAGGAGCCTCTGGCTCGGGGCGCTCGGGCTGAGCGGGACGCACGGGCTCTGGCGCAGGACCCTCTGGCTCGGGGAGCTCGGGCTGAGCGGGACGCACGGGCTCTGGCGCAGGACCCTCTGGCTCGGGGCGCTCGGGCTGAGCGGGACGCACGGGCTCTCGCGCAGGACCCTCTGGTTCGGGGCGCTCGGAAGACTGAGCGGGAACCCCTGGCGGCTCGGACTGAGCGGGACTCTCCGGCGGCTCGGACTGAGCGGGACCCTCCGGCGGCTCAGACTCAGGTTCAGGATTCCCTGGCTGCAGTGCAGAGCGCGCAGCCGTCTCCTCCGACGACTGGGGCGGCTTTGCCGATTGACCGGGTGAGTCTGAAGATGGAGGTGCAGACCGATGAAGTGTAGGCAGAAGCACGGCTGAAGGCTAAGGCGCTGTAGAGGGCCATGGTGCAGGCTGAGTGGCTGTCTTCCTGTGCAGCAGGGGCTGCTCAGGGGACAGTTTGGGTGTGTCTGACGGAGATGGCGTGGAAGCAGACGGGGACGCTGGCTGCGTGGAAGCAGACGGGGAAGCTGGCTGCGTGGAAGCAGACTGGGAAGCTGGCTGCGTGGAAGCAGACAGAGAGCTAAGGAGGGCTGGCTGCGTGGAAGCAGACAGAGAGCTAAGGAGGGCTGGCTGCGTGGAAGCAGACAGAGAGCTAAGGAGGGCTTGCTGCGTGGAAGCAGACAGAGAGCTAAGGAGGGCTGGCTGCGTGGAAGCAGGCTGAAAGCTAAGGAAGGCTTGCTGCGTGGAAGCAGACTGAAAGCTAAGGAGGACTGGCTGCGGGGAAGCTGACTGAACCGAAACTACAGCGGGAGCAGGAGCAGAGGGAACTGAAACTGAGGGAACTGAGGATGAGGAGACTGAGGGAACTGAGACTGAGGGAACTGAGGGAACTGGAAAAAACCCATGTGGGGCTGAAGCTGAAGAAGCTGATAGAGACAGGGACTGAAGTGAAGGGAGAGCTATAGCTGACTGCGGAAGAGCTGGAGCTACAGCTAGCGACTGGAGTGACCGGGGAAGAGCTGGAGCTACAGCTAGCGACTGGAGTGACCGGGGAAGAGCTGGAGCTACAGCTAGCGCCTGGAGTGACCGGGGAAGAGCTGGAGCTACAGCTAGCGACTGGAGTGACTGGGGAAGAGCTGGAGCTACAGCTAGCAACTGGAGTGACCGGGGAAGAGCTGGAGCTACAGCTAGCGACTGGAGTGACCGGGGAAGAGCTGGAGCTACAGCTAGCGACTGGAGTGACTGGGGAAGAGCTGGAGCTACAGCTAGCGCCTGGAACACGTCACCACAAAAAGCTTGTTTGTTTGTTTCCTTCCATAATAACAAGTGTATCGTTAAGCCACAGAGTTCACCTGAAACATGTGCACTTATCAAGGCCAACTTAAACTAATCAAATTAATTAGTATGACTTCTTTTGTTTAATGTAGTCCGTTTATATGTCAGTTTGATAACAGCATTACTATGTAAATTGTTTTAAACAATATGACTTAAACAAGAGTACTGTCTTTATTCCACATTCTTCCCCTTTTAATTTATCTTCCTCCAAAATCTTTAAAGCCAGGATGGCAGCCAGGGAGGAAATCTATAGTGGAGAGCAGAGAGAGAGAGAAAAAATCCTCTCAATATCATATCACATCATATCATGTATATTTTTTGTGTCTGTCAGACATGTAAAATTCACAGTAAAATTGGCTGATTGAATTTTGACTGATATCCGGCTGCTTTTTTAAATTTGTATTTACCTAATTTTACTTAGGCAGCATGCAAAGATGAGACAGACCCTGAATAAAATCAACACCAGTGAGCTGCAGGCTGCAACACACCATTCATGTATAGCATTATTAATAAAGATGATTTGTCTGGAAGAAAATGATGATATTTCTGTCTCCTGAGGTTCATTCAGATCAACATCCAGTTTCTCTTCTATTATTTAACAGTTTTTTTTATATATATTATTTAACAGGATTTTATGTGTACAGACAGGAGCATTCAGCAACAAGAAACCAAAAACTGGATAATGTATGAGCTCAAGGTGAAGTAAATATGATGAGTTGATGAATGTGAATGAAATAAAAAATAAAGTCCTTTGCAGGTCTTCTGTCCTTCAGTATAGAAATCAGAGTGAGGAATGGCCAATTCAGAACTACAATTTATTTAATATCAAGTAATCTAGTAGTAACTGCCTGTAGATGAATGGTTATGTTTTAAAAGAAACTGTTAATAGCTCAATCGTGATAATTTTATGACCAAAATATAATCAACTCTCGACCAGAACTGGGGCTCAAACTCTGATAACAACAAGTCAACTGATGAGACCCACTTTAATCCAATGGATGTGCTCTAAGATTTGAATTTGGAGAATCAAAACAGACTGTGTTAGCTTAATTTTAATCTTTTGGTGAGTCAAATTCTAGCATTTTATTCATCTGTTACTTAGCAATAATTAGCCAATATGTGTGTTGCATTCTTATAGTTTATGAGTGTAGCTTGCTAACAAAGCTAACTAGCATTAGCTGATAAATTAGCGCACCATCCTTTCTTCCATATAAAGTAACTTGGGGCTTTAAAAATAATCATGGCAGTGTTGAAGTTTCAAAATGGGGCATTCAAAGCCAGTGGGTATCATCAAGGTGGCTGCATCCATCTTTCATACTGAGTATGGTGAAATTGCACTCTCACTGGATAGCAAACATCTCAACTAGCCAATTAGCAATTCCTGGATAATCCTCTTCTGACTACTACTACTTTACAAAAGGGACTTAATGTTCACTATTTGCAATGTGAGTCAAGAAGTACTGTTATGATTTTTGCATACTTAATTACTGAAACTACAAAGAGTTTGGGGTCATAAAAGGAATTATTTTTTTCCAACATTGCTTCTCTACTGTAATTAACCCCCCTTGAACAACCACATATCCTTTTTCTTTGTGAAAACATACCCAGGCAATGCATTAGTCAGGCAGCCACCATCACACACTTGACCTTTGTTTAGTCAATATCCAAAAGCGTGGCTGTTATTCAGTGCCTACACAGCAACATCGTCATCATCGTTATGGACCAACCTCAAATGAAAGCTGGAAAAAAAAATCACCCTGGTCAACATATATATGAAACGAGTCACACTTTTCTGTAACACAATAATGTAACACATTGCTGTACTAAATTCAGTAATCATATCATGGTTATGTTGTTACTTGGTTTACAAAGGTTCTTCAACTATCTGCATGATTGGCGAAAAGAAAAAAAAAATCATTAAACGTGCCATTTTTTTTACCTTTGCACCTGCCTACAATCAGCTGATTTCAATGGTATGAAGGGAGGAGGGAAGTGGCGGAGCCATCTACAGCTTTTAAGTAGAGGTGAAACTGACAATACTTTGATTTTTATTGGACAAATAGAAAAGAACATGATAGTAAAGTAAAATTGTGCCCAGGCAAAAATCAGCTACTGGTAAGATATTGACTTCTGGCGAGCATCTGCACAGGCAGTATGCTAACAAAGAGGTAGCAGCATAGAAACTAGATGCCTAAACTGAGCCGATACCGACCAAGCAGCCAGATCTTCATTTTCAGCAGGTAACAAAAGCACTGATGAGATTGTAGCCTACATTTCTGCACACATGTACTAGTTTCTAGTTGCTGTTTTTCTAACTTTACTGTTGGCATTCTCTTCATACTTAAACACTGAAAAAGCACTAGGGTGTCTTCATTAGGATGGGCATTTGTGTTGTAGTGTGGGACCAAGGTTTGTACTGTTAACTGGTAATTATGTGAATAATTATGTGACCATGTTATGAGGTAACGTAAAGTTAATGTAGCAAGTAATGTAACAAATTGCCTTCTTCATTAGATAAGTGGACTGTTACTTATATGATGCATTTCAACTCAGTTTGAGCACTGAAAGTGCTTTTTTACTACAAGTCTCATTCACCCAGTCACACACACACGTTCATACAGTGCTTTTATTTATACCAAACACATTCACAAACACACACACACACCAATGGGTGCATCGGGGGAATTCAGGGTTCAGTATTTTTCCCAAGGATACTTTGGCACATGGACAGGAGGAGGTGAGGATCAATCCACCAATTGGTAGATGACCCACTTTACCACCTGAGCCACAGCCACCCCATGCATTACTTTTAAAAACAAGTCATAAATAATATCCAATATATTACCCTTTATAGAAACCACCCCAGCACCACAAGTATTATGGTGGGTTCTTTATTTAGTTATTTCATTATTTAGTCGGTTAGTTGGGGGGAAATTGACACTGATGAAAAACCAGGTTCATTTCTGTGTTTCAGTCTTCTGAAGTAGCAGATGGTGATACATATTTCTTCAATAATGGCTCTGACAGATTCTGGAGAGATTAGAAAAAAAATTGTACTCAGATGTCAAAGCAAAGAGGCTTTATTGTTTTATACTATTTCTTGCCCAGTAAATAAATAGTTTATGACTCAGTAATGGTTTGTGGCAACATAAGTCCTTACATCTATTATTGTTAAATCATTCCAGGTATCACACATGCTGACTGAACAAAAGGAGCAGGCAATACTTCAATTAGACAAAAATATTTCTCTGCCCACTTCTTATCAGCCCAGCTTGTCTGCCTGAACTGCTCTCCTGTGTCAGGTCAGGGAAGCTGAGTGAGAAGCAGCAGAGCCACATTGTTGATATATTACAAGGGAGATTTTGAACTATAATCAGAGCCATGCCCCAGCAAACTAAAGCACATGTAATATGTTTAAGTGACAGCACATGCTACCAGTCTTATCATAATTAAAACTTTTTTTTAAAAAAACAACAAATTTACCTGATGCAATGCAAACTAGAATTATGATACCATAACTGTTGTAAGGGCATGAAAAAAATAAGATATATGGAAAAGATCCATTTGATATATCATATCATATCTGAATCATCTGCGCGCTTCAATTACATTTTTTTTATCTCACATCACTAAACAACACAACCATTCTTTCTTTTTTCTTTTTTCAGTGGTTAGCTGATGAGAGAAGGTGGTTGATATACACTCAGTGTTGGGGGAATCAACTGTAATCAACATACAACTAAATGGACTATGAAGTACATGCCAGCAGAGATGATTAAATTACTATAATCAGCCATAAAATGACTAGATATGCCAAGTTTTGGTGTAAAAACTCTCCAAATACTGTGGACCATGTTTGTTGTCCTGTTTGTGTAACATTACAGGAGTTTCTTTCTCTAAGTCCCCCAATTACTGTTGAGTCAGTTCAAACAAACTCATCAAAAAAGTGAGAGGCACAGACAGCAGCTGCAGTACAGTTTTTGCTGTCTTTACCACTTGGTTTCACTTCACAAAGTGCTTTGTTTTAGCGAGACTTCTGCCTACTACATGGCAGAAGGAAAGATTAGTCCAGAGGTAATCGACCAACAACATCACAGACATTAACAACAGTAGACCACATTATAGCTGATCCACATATTTTTGCACAAGTTTACAGCATAAAGACCTGGATCACCAAAACTTTGTGTATCACCTATGGGCTAACGACCCACTGACCTAAAGTATCATAGAGATGCGAGATGTCAGGGGTTTGTTTTTCATAGCAGGCAGTGCAATGAATTTCATTTTATTGTTTCAGCAATTTATGTTTACACGTTTATACATTGTTGAAAGTGAAATAGCTCAGGATTCCAACAAATCTATATGGTACCCCAACAAAATATATTAGCTAAAAAACAAAACAAATCAATGCCATGACTGGCTGGATATGTTTTAATTGACAAAATTCTTACTTGAGATAAGCCCTAATATTTACAGGAATTGTTAACCCAATATTTGTAAATCCATGTGTGTGTATAGATGATGCTGATCATATGCTCCTCCAGCCCTCCACACCATTTGTATGGCAATAATTATATATGATTACGCAATTTCACCAGCTGCAAAGTCTGTCAACATGTTGACATTCAGACTCATGATCACTCAGCAGTCCTTTCTACATTATTGCATGTATAGTACAGTGGACTAAACTGCACCCATCTTTCAACTGAACCTTCGTTTTGATGTCACCTATAGTTTTGTGATTGCATCTGCACAGACGGACAGAAATATAAACATCTGGTGCAAGTCTTCAAACCACATTAGTTCATACTTCAGTACTGTAGGTATCAGCATGACCACGTTTTGCTATAAGAACTACAGTACAAAAAAAAAAACAGCTACTCTGTCCCAGCATAGCTAGCATGCAAGTTGATCTGCAAAAGCTTCATTTCTTTGTACTTTTTCCTACTGACACTTTGCAGTAGTATTTTATGTTGTGATTGAGCGTGACCATAAGGTAGGCAGGGAACTGTAAATGTATGGCTTTTCCATTATAGATAAGAGCCACAGAAAGACAGAGAACCAGAATAGTGCATGTCCTTGATTTACCAGCATCGATCCCTATCTGCACTCCAGCCTCTTTCATTTGCTATGGGTAAGTGTTTTAGTGTGCGTGCGTGCGTGCGTGCGTGCGTGTGTGTGTGTGTGTGTGTGTGTGTGTGTGTGTGTGTGTGTGTGTGTGTGTGTGAGAGAGAGAGAGTGAGAGTGTTGGGGGGAGGCCTTATGGCTATGCAGAGCTCAGGCAGAGATAAGGTTATCAGAACACACCTAACTGATATGATTGGCAAGGTGACAGGAGGCCACTGTGTGCCCTTAGGGGTTGACTTGCCACACACACACACACACACACACACACATTGACCGACCTTAAAATAAGTTTAATCTTTTGTTTATCCCCGTCACAAATGGAGGGAATATCTGCATGAAACACCACAGAGATGTCAAACAGCCATCGCAGACTTCAAAAGATGCTGCTTATTATTTTCAGCTAGTGAGCTATTGCTTTTGATAACAACACTCCCAAGAGAGACAAAGACAGAGAAGGGAGAAGGATAGTGAAGGAAATAAGGTAAGGAAGGAGAGAGTGGGAGAAAGAACGAATAAAAATATGGGTTGAAAAAGCAGGGTTGCCTCTGCCTCTGTGAGATAGTTAGACATGAGTGGTGAAAAAAAAGTGCAGACAGATAGTGACACAGAGATGCCTCAGTAAAGTAACACTGGGCCGAGAAATACAGGCAAAACGACAAGATGGAGGAAGGGATGTGGAGGGAAAGAGACAGGGAGAAGGGGATAGATAGGCCCTGGATAGTTGATTGACTCAAAGACTGATGGGCACACACTACCAGAGGCGGGCAGGAAAACATACAGCCGGTCAGAGGGTGTGGCACAAACAGGCAAAAACAAAGTTCACTCCCCCGCTGAGTTTCCTGCTGAGTTCTTCTCAAGTTGAAATGAAAACACTGTATGGAAGAGAAGAGAAGAGAAGAGAAGAGAAGAGAAGAGAAGAGAAGAGAAGAGACGGATGCTTAGTCAACTGATATCAATTTGTCAGTGATTGCAGAAATAGCTTCATCACATTTTCATTCTGTATAATAGACTGTTTCACAGTAAAATATTAAATCAAATAAGTGCACTTTACTGTTCTTATTCTATCTCGAGCTTATTTCCTCATCCTTTATTTCTTATCTCAATCTAAATCGCATTTCCACCCCCTTTAACCCTGCGGTGGCCTCTCCTGCTAGTAAAACACATGCCTGATAAATGGCCCCACATATCCATCCCTTCACTTTATCAGCATACAGAGGAAAAATGAGTTGCGTAGGAGTGGGAGGAGAGATGGCAGAAAAGGAGAGGAGGACGGAGCTGTAAGGAAATGGAGGTTATGAGTGAACGATGATTGGGAATATAGACCGGGGGGATGAACGAAGAGGAGAAAAGTTAAGCAAATGAAGACGGTGAAGAGCGGGAAGGCCAATGAGCAAAGATGAGTACAAGAAGCTGAAAGGATAGTGATGAGATGGATACATAAAGCTGGAGAGGGCAGGGATAAAGTGAGGGCAATGAGATGAAGGAAAAGAAGGAGAGGTAAGTAATGTGAGGGGCAGAAGGAGGCAGGATGGCAAAATGGAGAGCGAGATGGATCGGTCCTACTTGAGTGGACCCCAAGAAACAGATGAATCTGTGTGATGCATGATGGGAGCCATCCAATAAGACAACCAATCACAAGCTTTGGTCTAAATGGGATAACCAATCATGGGGCTTGGTAACCATCATCCTTCCCCATTTTAGATAATCCTGGGCACATTGTGTCGATCTTTTACCCTGCAGCAGGATGCCCTATATGTGTGTATTTCCATGTGGCTCTATTTTACTATATGTGTGCGCCTATGGCTATATTTTAATACCATACATCATTCTTAATTCAATTCAATTCAATTTTATTTATATAGCGCCAAATCACAACAAACAGTCGCCTCAAGGCGCTTTGTATTGTGGGTAAAGACCCTACAATAA
>JASGAU010407623.1:0-21303 GCA_030220045.1 Australoheros facetus
CATACACACACACACACACACACACACACACACACATATAAAACAAAACAAAAGAAAGAAATTGGTCTGGACCTCAGAAAGAGGACAGATGCTAAACATGAGGCTGAAGGCTACCCTGCCACTTTCAAACATTTCATGGTGTGTATAAAAGCTATATGATGCCCAATTGCAAAGCATCAAGCAACAAATTAAATTGCCAACAAATCTGGGCATTGCCCAAAGAGCAAGATTACCAAAACTTTGAAGAGAAAAAAAACCCCCAATATGTCAATAAAGATCCCAATTCTCTGCCAATGCAATTGTTGCTCAGTTGGCCTCCACTGGAGTTTATGTGCCAAGGTAGACAATTGTAGAAACTTTTCACCACGGAGGACTTTGAGGTCACCATCCAAGAAAAACTGTTTTGCTGATACAACAGAGCAACCATGCCTGACTAAAGTTTGCCAATGAACATTTGAAACACAGTTATTATTAAACATCATGTTGGTATTAGTAAATGAGCCAGGCACTGTGCCTGGCTCATTTACTAATACCAACATGACACTAGGCTCCCAGAGGACCAGGACTGCCAGTTAAAATAATTTTTTAAAGCTTTTTTAAACCAGATTGAGTATTGTTCTAGCAATGTGGTAGATTGATTATATCATTGTATGGATTAGTAATCAGTTTAATAGCCATGGTCAAACATTAAATAATTCATTTGAAAAAGTTCATAAATTATGTGAAAAACGTCAGTGGAACTCATAAGAATACCTTATGTTTCAATCTGTGATCGACTTGTTGAGCCTTTTTTTTTATGTGATGTAATTGATTGGTTATGCCTTCGGCTGCTGGAAGGGGGCGCAACGGAATTGTACTGCACACTGCACAAGACTGCTACTTCACTGTGCAGGAAAAATGAAAGTAATGAAGATCATTTTGGAATATTGTCCCAGGACTAAGATGTTGCACATTGATGATTGTTACAGTTTTTATAATGATGTTTTGTACCTATGTATATTTTTCAACAATATTATTCTCAATGAAGCTGCTGAGAGTGAAGTATTGCGTCCGAGCATCTTTATTGATTTACACCCCCCCCCACCCTTTTTCAGGGTGTAACATTTTGGAGGCACTGCTGGGATGAATGTGATGAGGGTCCGCTGTTCCAGATAGATGACATGGTCATCAGTCAACCCCTTCCATCTACAAACGGGCTGAGAGATACAGTGTGGTGGTTCGGTGACTGAGCAAAGGGATCTGCATGTAATCTGAGGTTATCTACTGGTACCAGGAGAGCTGCACTGTCTATTCTGCAAAGAGAAGGTCCTGCATCACACTAATACATTGAAAAAACTAGAGACCGAAATGTATCCTTCAGAGTTAGAGGACTTGAAATTAGAAGTTTTTGGTGCTTTGTACACATTGAACAAGGACACTTTGATTAAAGTTTGTGATTTTCTATGTATTGGTGGTTCAAAACTTGAAAATTATCAGGTAGAAGCCGCTCCTCCCTAATTTCATTTGTCATAAGGCACTTAGAAAGAGAGGAGCTGGGCAAGCTTGAGGATCAGGGTATGGCTGAGTTCCTGGTTTTGAAAGATAAAATTGTTGAGTTGCAACAGGCTACTCAGAATAGTACGCTGGAACACATAACCTCAGATGCTAACCTGACAAATGAGACACAAGAGCAGGTCATCCAGCCTTCAGAAGAGGAGTGATTGAAAAGAGAGATAGAGACACTCCAGTTGGCTTTAGCTTTATCACAACTGGAGAAAACAAACCAAATCAGTGGAGCCAAACAGCCTGCGAGTGGAAAGGATAACAGTGCCAAACAGATCCCCCAGCCCTGCCTATCGTTACCGTGGGGTAGAGAATTCAGGATAGCAGGCCAGATTGGTGAGCCAGGCCAAAAAGGCAAACGTACCTTCTCCAGTCTAGCACACCAAATTGAACAAGCCATCAGCAAAGGAGTTCCTGAAATAGAAGTAGTTGATGCAGTAATCAGGTCAATAGCACCAGGCTTACAATTGCGCAGTTACCTGGAGGGCAGAACCTGCCTACCTTGAGGAGGATTCTGAGATCCTTCTATCAAGAGAAAGGTGCAACACAACTATACAAACAGCTCACCTCAGAGGTCCAGGGTAGCAAGGAAACCCCACAAACCTTTTTAATCCGAGCTCTGGATCTGAGACAAAAAATCCTATTTGTTTCACAGGAAGAGGAATCTGGTTTAAGATATGATCCTGTCCTTCTGCAAAGCATGTTTCTCCCCACAGTTCTGACAGGCTTGCAGAATGACAACATCAGAAGTGACCTGCAGCCATACCTCCAACAAGCAACAACTAGTGATGAACTGCTTCTTGAGAAACTCAATGTTGCCTGTGCAAATGAAGCAGAGAGACAAAATAAAAATAAAACACTTTCCCAGGGGCGGCCAACCATCGTGCATTTACTCCAGTCTGACACTCCTGCAGATAAAAAAGGAAAAACCCAAAATCCTGAAAGCAACAGCAAACCCCAGTCCAACCTGCTGAATGAACTCAAAGAAATATGTTCTGATATGGCATTGTTGAAAAACTTGGGTGCCGAAGTTGCACAAATCAGAGAGGCAATCCAACAGCCCAATTCAGCACAAACACAGTACTTTGCCTTACCCATGGTGCCAGAATGTGCTCCTCCTCCTTCGTTCCAGTACCGACCACAAAACTCCTGGTCTCCTGCAGGGTCACGACAGAGAGGTGATACAGCTCACTATCAGCCGAGGGTTACACCGCAACACCAGTATCCCACTCTGAATCGTGCACACCCCAGAAAATGTGTTGGCTGCCAGCAAAGCGGAACTGAATATTGCACCCATTGCTACTGATGTGGTAGTAGACAGAAATGGTCCTTTGAATGGAAGTGGGTTACCTCCACGGGACAGGGAGTAACCAGCAACAGTGTAACGTCCCAACAGCATTGCTTCCACTGTGGTGTTCATGAGAAACTCCAGAAACTCAGAAGGTGTGCAGCCTGGAAAAAAAGCATTTATTGTTCTAAGATCTGTCAAGCTGAACATTGGCCAAAACACAGAAATCAGTGTAATACACACACAGAACCTAAGGTAAACCAGCACAATAACCCAAAGGCAAGTGTTGTATGCCCTGTGAAGTTGAATAGCCAGTCCCATCTTGTTGCTCTTGTTGGGAAGCAGTGTATGGTTGAATGCTATATACAAGGCTGCAGGACCCAAGCGTTATGGGATACAGGCTCCCAAGTGTGTATTGTTGATGAAAAGTGGAAACAGAGACATTTGCCACATGAAAAATTAAGGGACATCTCTGAGTTACTTGATGCACCTGATGATTTGAAAATCACGGCTGCTAATGGACAGAACATGCCCAATAAGGGTTTCATTGAAGTCACTTTTAGTTTAGCTGCTGAGGGAGCCAACTCTAACTTGTTATTCCCATGTTAGTGATGAAAGGTGGAAATCTTTCACAGCCCAGTCTAGGCTTCAATGTCATTGAACAAATAGTAAAGACCAGCACTGTAGAGCAAATGGATGCTGCAAGAACAGAGCAGTTGCATGAGGCATTAAGAGTGGCTTTCCCGTGCCTTGGGGAGAAAAATGTCACTACTTTCATTGATCTTGTGACTGATGACCAATCACTTGACTTGTTGTGAGAACATAAAGAGAAGATCCTTGTACCCAAACACACCTCTGTGCAGATTGACTGTAGGGTGCAGACCAAGCCACTGAAGAAAGACACTACTCTTCTCTTTGAGCCCGACATAAACCCTCAGTGGCCTGAGGGGCTTGAGTTTTGTGAGACTTTAATAAAACTGAGAAAGGGTGTTCCTCCCTACATTGCTCTTGATGTGCAAAATCCCACTGATCATAATATTGAGCTGTCAGAAAAACTGTTGTGGGTACCTTACAGCAAGTCCAAGTTGTGTATCCAGCTAGAATTTCGGAGAAACCAAATCAGTGTCCCCTAGTGTTAGTGAATCAAGTGGATGCAGAGAGTGGGCGGGTTCCTGACACTCCATGGGATCCACCAATTGACCTGCTTCATCTGAGCGAACCTGAAACAGTGGTGGTACAATGGATGCTTCGTGATGAATGCGCTTCCTTTTCTAAATCAAATGACGACATTGGGTGCATTGAAAAGATGAAACTGAAAATATCACTTAAGGATTTGGATCCTGTGGCACGCACTTACCTGTCAGTACCAAAGCCACTATATAAGGAGATGAAAGAATACCTGCACAACCTTATTGCACAAGGATGGGTAAAGAAGTACAACTCATCTTATGCCTCACCAGTTGTCTGTGTGAGGAAAAAAGATGGTACCTTACGTCTTTGTATAGACTACCGAGAACTCAACAAAAAGACTCACCTCATACGGTGATTTTTTCCTCACCTGTTCTGTTTCTTTGTTTCCCTCTTATCTCTTAAATGGCAGCGCCTGTGACGGCAGCAAGTCCACGGAACACTTATCTCCTATGTTTGTGGATTGTTTGTCTCTGTCTTTGGATGGGTGTTCTGAAACACTCATTTGATTGACATGTAACAACAATAATTTGGTTCTTAATTGATTCTTGATTCTAAATGTATGTACAGCACTTTGGTCAACTGTTGTGTTAAATGTGCTATATAAATGGACTTGACCTCACAGTTTGTGTCCTACATAGGAAATTCAAACTGAGTGCATTCATTAGGATTAAAATTTAGATGAAATAACATTTCTATTCTCATGTATTATTTTATATTATAATAATGTATGATGAGGTTCAGTTAGCTTTACACAAAAATAGCAGGTAGAAACGTCCTCCAAAGAACTACTTTTACTTTTTTACTTTGAGTACATTTCAGAGCCTGTACTTTTTAACTTTTACTTGAGTAAAGAAGTTGAACCAGTATTTCAACCAAAGTATTATTTTAACACAAGTACTTCTACTTCTACTTAAGTACAGAACGTTAGTACTTCTGCCACCTCTGGGCATGCAGCCCAGAGCAGCTAGGAATCAAACTACCAACCTTGTGATTGGTGGATGACCTGCTCTACCTCCGGAGCTACAGCCACCCCATAATAACCAGAGGGCATCACGTAGTTTTTCAGGTGATTTTGGTGCGGCAAGTTAACGGATTAATGTCTGTCTGCTCGATACAAAATATTCCAATAAAAAGCAAAGACAGATTAACTAATTGTGTTTCATGTTATTCTGCTCAATTTCAACAACACAGCACAGCTCAAAAACACTGCTTATGACCGGAGATTTCATTTATGCTACACGACAGCGCATTAACATCCAGAACAGTGGTTGCCAAGGGGATTGAGGCACATGCATAAAAGCCACATTTACTTTTATTGTGTGGAATGTAAAAATATTGAATTGGTACATTCAAACTAAGCAGATATTAAACAAGTAGAACTGAGCAGGTCACTGCTCACCACTATTCACCACTCTTTGACTGATCAAACTCTGAAATGAATGGAGGACCTGTCACTTCTTAAACAGATATGGATTCAGATGGAAAATGTCTTTGACTGAAGCCACTTTTGGAGGGAAGTTCTTGTCAGCTCAGCATGTAGTTAGACTGCAGGTGGATGACAAGTGGATTCTGAGACTGGTGTACAGAAGGAGTCCACCTCCTGCTCCACCTGCCCTGATGGAGGCCCTCCTTCTTCTCCTCCTCCTCAAAAATCATTCCACTGATGTTGTTCTTTTTCCAGGTGTCAGTTTCTTTAGTGGAGAGGTGTTAATACTGGAGAAGTGCTCACAATCCTTCTCAAAAAAAACACAAAGTAGTGACACGAATCATGGATGTGCGCATGAACTGCTTAAAAAAAACAAAAAAAAACAAAACAAAAACACTTGACAACAAAATATTCATTTTCCATTGATTTTTGTGCCAAAATACAACTTAAAAATTAAAACAAGAAAACACAACTTTGACAGATACAATCCTCATGATCCCTGCGTTTTTAAACCGTTTGACCCCTTTCCTCTCCGTCGCTCCATCCCCACCTCACACTGTAAGAAGTCTGTCCGCTCTGCAGAGCCTCACTCGTACTCTGCAATCAGCACCATCATGCCGACTCCGAACAGCAGGGCCACAATCTCCATCAGAGACTGGCCGAAACTGGAGCGGCCCGCCAGCAGCTCTGGGAGCACCGTCACTGTGGCGATGTAAACGAACCCTCCGGCTGTGAAGGGCAGGATCCAGGCGGTGGCGGCGGCGCCCACGCCTTCAGCCAACAGGGAGCAAGCCGTCCCGGCCAGAGCTCCCAGGGCTGTCAGCAGCTGTAGACACATGGCCTGAAGGCAAAGAGGAAGATCACACTGCATGTCACTGTTTCTGAGTTTTTATGCTTTTACATTTTTAAAAACATTTGAAATATATCAGTCTGTGTGTAATGAATGGATATAATATACAAGTTTCACTTTTTGAATGGAATTACTGAAATAAATCAACTTTTTCATGATATTCTAATTTTATGACCAGCACCTGTAATGTTTCTGTTAGTTTACCTGTCGGAAACAAGCTCTCATGGATGTTTGCTGAGCGCCTCCATTTCAGTTATGTTAGCTAACAAGTGAAGGACAATAGGAGCAGCTACAATGGCTCCTATTTTTTTCATTAATATCAGCATTCATTCTGAATAATAAACCTCTGTATGAACTGAATCATCTGTAAACTTTTCAGCTGCTGTGGATGGGAAAAAAAACATGCTGTTGGAGCCTGTTAAGTATTTGATTAAGTATTTTGCCAGCTGATAAACGTTAGTGATCCTATATGATGCCACTGATTACGGATGGTAGACGTATCGTTTATGCTCATGCTTTGTTTGGAACCTCCTCCTGCTCGTTAGGTCAGCCTCCTGCTGTGATTACGAAGAAAAGACAGCTGCTGGGGCGGGGCGGATTGTTTTTTGAACGAAGGAGTCAGGAGTCATACAGTTTTTCTACCACAAAAAGTTAACGTTTATTTTTGGATTTTGTAAGAAGTCAACTCGGAGAATATTACTGTTATTGCTATAAGTAAAGGTTGATTGTTTGGAACCAGAAATTTCTCAGCGAGTGCTTTTCATTTTTGGGTCCCGAGAACCTCCTCCTCAGAGACTACTCTGATAATCAAGTTGACCGTTCCCCAGCTTATGGAACTTATTGGCTGTAAGAGCAGCCATGACAAGTAGAAAAACTTCACGGAAGACTTGAAAGAAAGGACAATGGATGGATCCAGCCGATTATTCACGGACAAAGAATCAAAGCAGCTGTCACGCCGTGAGTGAAATCAGCTGATCGACTTAGCGAATGAAAGCGCCGCTGCGCCACAGAGGAATACGTGAAGGGTTTTGTGTGATTATGAACATTCTCTAACCCTGAAAGTGCGCACCGCTTCGTACCGAGGCCGATTGGCAGCCTGTCCTGGGAAGATTAATGAAATGAAGCCTTTGATGCAGGAAATGTGGATAAAGTTAATGATTTATCAAAAATGTTTAGAGAAGCTGTGGGTGAATTTAAAAATGCTCATAAGTTGGTTTAAGAGCTCATATTGGAGGAAGAAAAGGAAAATGATTATGGTGATTGGTTTGAGCCTCGAATAACTAACCTAAATTATTTTATGAAAGACGCTGAGACATGGAGAAAAGACATTGTTCAATCGGCTGTACGACCACTCGACTGCATGTCAAATGTATCACAAATCAAAGAGGTCCTCTCCCTCTAGATCAGTGCTTCTCAAATAGTGGGGCGCGCCCTCTTGGGGGGGTGCAGTGCACTACCAGGGGGGGCATGTCTGACCCCGGGGAACATGCTTTTTTTGCCATACTAGAATAAAGTGTAATTGCACATCCACAACAGTGGGTGGCAGTGGCGCTCTCATTGTCAGAGTATGGGTCATTATTTTAATTGTGATAAGAGACAACAAGGTGACTGAACAGGTGACCTAAGTTTGAAATACTCATTGACTAATCGACTAATCAATAAAAAAAATTGAGATATTCAACTACCAAAATAATCTTTAGTTGCAGCCCTAGTGCTTCATACTATGTAATACTTTAAGCTTTATTTATAGTGTAAGTTTGTTCTTTGTAAAGAATATTGAGAGCTATCCATATCAGTACTCTGTAATAAACCTTCGGATTGTTTTTACAGTTTTTTTTTCTTATTTGACACTTATAAACTACAGCCTGAGTCATCAGTTACCTTCCTCTTGGTGCAGCCAGACTGGATGAGGATGGCAAAGTCTCCAATCTCATGTGGGACCTCATGGAGCAGGATGGTGATGGTGGTGACAGTCCCCACGGCTGGACCAACCAGGAAGGAAGCACCGATGGCCAAACCATCAGTGAAATTATGTGTGAAGTCAGCTGCCAGGTTCAGGTAACCTGACACCTTGATATCTGCATTAGTGGAAAGAACAGTAACTAAACTGAGCAAAGACCTTAAGAATATGTAAAGGGGTGAGTGGGTCATGGACTGAAGCACAGAACAACAAGCACAGACTATTTTCTACTCCAGCAGGTAACAAAAATAAAAGAATTTCATTCATTGTTAGGAGAGGCCGAAGAAACTTTCTGCTCCACACGTCTGACCTCTGAGGTTAAGCAGGGTTGGGCCTGGTTAGTACTCGAATGGGAGACTGCCTGGTATCAGTCTATTTACCATTTCACATGCAGTAAACACATGTTCTGTTTCATCCTTCACTGCAAATTGTTGTAGATTACAAACAATTATAAAGCCTCCAAACTGAGTGACCCCC
Organism: Australoheros facetus; assembly: GCA_030220045.1. Taxonomy (NCBI): domain Eukaryota; kingdom Metazoa; phylum Chordata; class Actinopteri; order Cichliformes; family Cichlidae; genus Australoheros; species Australoheros facetus. Next base: position 8,735 of record JASGAU010407623.1, read on the forward strand.
AATCCAACCCCTGCACCAACGACAGCTGCAGCGCCACATTAATTCCATTCCAGTCTCATTTGAATTTCCCAAAGGGAATTTTCCCTCTGGGACGACTGGAACAGCCATACCAATCCCAACTTCACAATCCAAGATGGCAGCAGTGAGCAGAAACAGTGGAACCTGTGATCTGTGCTACCACTGTTGAGCATTTGTAAGTCTCTACATGTCATACACAGAGCACTGACCATGTCTGTCAGTGAACGGTGAGCAGACAGAATAAAGGGTGCTGTGTTGTACTTCAGGTGTTGCTAGTGATAAATGGCTAAATGTCTGTGTTGCTTGGCAGCAAAACGTTGCCTGGTTTTTAACAACTACCATCCAAAGGTGGTCAAGCCGGGTGTGATGTCACTTCCAGCTTTGACATCAAACTTATGAGGTAAAAGAAACACAGCATTACACCCCTATCAAAGAGAAAAGCAGGGGATATATTTGGGGGGAATTTTAAGGATACTTTGCACTTTAAACTTAGGCCATTTAAAATGACAGATCAAAGTCTATTCGTCTTCAAATCTTTACTTCAGTGCTTCACCTGTCCTCTTTTTCTCCTCTTTCTTTGATGTCTTCTCATCTTTACTTTCTTTCTTCTCTTTCTTCTTTTTTTCCTTTTCTTCCTCTCCATCACTGTCCTTCTCTTTGGGAGCAGCTGGAAAGGTGACACAGGAGAAAGTTTAAAACACCTACAGAGACTAAAGCAGGGAAATGTGCTGAGCACGTCTTCTTTCAGAGCAACAGATGAGTTTCCTTCAGCGTACCGTGAGAGTGTCCATGGCCATGCCCTCCCTTCAGCAGACGCACAAATTTTTCCACAACTAGGAAGGCGATGATCCCACCAAGAACCCAAAGACCCACAGACATCATGTGACCGTGGGCAGCTCCTGTACAGGCAGGAAATAGCAAGAACTGGTGGGACGTTCAATACATGCTGAGTCCAGTATACAGCTGAGCTGCACACATGAGCTCTTCTTAGGTGTTAAAAAACTGTTTTTTTAAATCACCTGTCAATAACAGAGAACCAGCTGGCTACACGAAAACAAAGAAATACAATCACTGCATACCGTGAGAGTGGCCGTGGTCATGTGACTCTTTACTTGCATCTGAGTGTCCATGATCTCCATCTTCATGATGTGAGTGGGGCTCTGTGCAAAACAAAGATGACACAACGAGGTGTCAAAAAGATAAACTGAGGATCAGACTAACGTCATTTTTTTCCCAGTTATTTTAGAAATCTAAAAGTTAAAAACTTACAGAGACACTGAGCTGCTTTTTTTTTACCTGAACAGACAAATATGGGTTTGACTGGAGTGCCAAAGCTGTAAGCCTGTGCAGGGTGATCAGACACTGCAGGTGAGACTCCAGACAAAACAAGAAGCAGCTACAAGCTTTCGTTCGGTAATTGCTGCTGAAAGCCCACGAACGGCGGCACTTTTGAAGGACACAGTCTCGCATTCGACACGTTCAGTGGTATAAGGTATAAAGCTTGTTGTGAATTGATGTGAGCATATTTGAAGTACTTCATTAATACACCTAAATGACAATTCTGACCTTAAATAAGCTTAGATCTTACGTGATTAACTTACATCACACAACTTTAGGCATTTACACACCGGACGTGTAAATTCCGTGCGAATGTTTCGTGCGTTAAAAATATTTTTCGGACTCTCCTGTTCTTAATGCAGCCGTTCACACCGACCGCGTCATTTCACAGGACGAATTTGCGGCATTTATTTTTTCGGATCAAGTTAGATTTTTCTGACTTTCACAAGTGAACAAACAGATCTGACCAATCATGACAATGATTGGTCAGATCAAAATGTACTGAATATACAGTGATGTGGGAACAGTACACTCGTACTATTTTACCTCAGACACACAGCTACACGCTGCTCCGAGTCAGTCGGCTCTCTGAAATTATTCTCTGCCTCCTCACATGTGGTCCCAACTCTGCCAACAACAGCTCAAACTGTCCCACTGACATCCTGAAATATGCGTGAAAGCATCTGTGATGCAGCTTCAACTCTGGGATCAAACCCTAAAACTCTCCCTGCTGCCGCTTTCTCATGAGTTGGATGAACCTAGAATCTGTTTCTTCCTTCTCTTGTTTAGAAACATCAGGACCTCATTACATCATTGTTTGATGTCGACTTTATTTCTTTCACAGTGCGTTTTATGAGGGCGATTTATTCGCAAAAAACGCAACGCGTCTGGTGTGAAACGGCCTTTACAGGAAAATATGCACAATGAAAAAAATAATGGAAATGGGAGGAATACTCAGGTACTCACCCAGAGCATGTGGTATGAGGTGGAGGAAGGCGTCACCCAGCAGCCCACCAGAGGCGAAGCTCAGCAGCACTTTGAGCAGATTCTGGTGCTGGTCGCTGTTGGACTGAACTGGGATCAGAAACAGGATGAGGAAAGGAGCCGCACTAATCAGCAGGGTGGCTCCAACAGCCTGCAGACAAAGATGCAGCAGAGTTTACTTTTTGTATGTTTTGTTTTCACTTGGAACAAAAATATTAAACTGGATCACCAAAGATGGGACATGAGGAAAGATACAGAAATTAGCAGAGAAAAAACAATAAGGACACAAATATATATCTGGAGGTTGTTGGTGGAAAAATAACACTGAGGGGTTCGGCTCTGCGAGCAGAGATCTGAGGACTGGAAAACAAGGCTACAGAGCTTCTGGCACAGAAGGCCACATGTGGTTAAATAACAGCAGCCAAGTGCCATTGGGATGCCAACTGCAACTCTGTGTGTGTTCTTCAGTGGTTTCAGTGTATCACCGCAGGTCTGTGAGTCATTCAGGCAACAGACACAGCATTCAAGCTCCTCAATAATATAAGAAACAAAGAAGAGCTGGAAACGTTGGAGAAAATAGAGAAAATTAAAGGCCTGCAACAAGTCCCATGCAGCTGATAGCAGCGAGTCACACAGACCTGCACATTTCTCCTGTGAGATAACAGCTGGCTTTGCTGCTTACATCCATACTCAACTGTAATGACACTGGAAGCCGTGTCTGCATTCAAAACAATGTAAAACATGAGCGACCAATTGCAATAACAGACCTCACAGTACAAACCACGGCTTTCAAAGTACTAAGTTCACTCATGACAGGGTGCCCAATACGTCGATCGCGATCTACTGGTCGATCGCAAGAGGAGTGCAGGTAGATCGCACGGAACCCCCCCGTGGAGCTGAGGAAAAAATGTAGATCGCACGGCATTAAAAGAAGTAGAAGATGGATGATAAACTATCATCCATCCGTTTCGTTACCACCCTACGAACGCGCGTTTAACCACGCTAGCTTTGCTAGTAGCTCGCAAGCTGAAAAAGCGTGGGTCCCCCCCCGTTCTCAAAGATGAGTCTTTCATTCTGGGAAATATGAATATTCACCTGTTTTTATTATTGAGACGTGAAGAGAAATATATGCTAATTACATATAAAGCCTCACCTCTAAAGCAAGGGTCAGTCCAAGTTTGGTGCCATAATAGACAGCATCTGCATTACACATAATATTCCTCATTATTTTTATAGAGTATTGCACTACTTTGCTTTTTACTCATTGCAGTAATTATTTAGACTGCTTATTACATCACCTGTGTAACTGTGAGCTAACAATGCAGCATTAAACTTTTCATTTGTCTACATGTCTGCAGAGTCCCTGAGCTAATGAGGAGAGCATGCAGACGGTCTTTCTTTCAGTAACCCAGAAATATTCATACTGATAGAAATGTTCTTCACCTTCAGTTCTGTTACCCACTGAAAATGAAGCTTTTGTGGGTCGACATACACTCAGCTTGAGCATCATGCTAGGTACCTCACTGCTAGCTTTGTGTTAGCATCACAGATTGAGTGTAACAGACTGACATTTCTGGAATGAGCACAGTTCATGCAATTCATCTGAAGTGATGATAATAAAACTCATAGATCACTGTGACGTGTTATTCTCCCCCCAAGCAACAGTTGCACAGTTCTGGACAAAAAGCACACGTTACTCTTTGTCTGTTCAAGCACCAAGAAGATAATCACAACACAACTAATGCCATAATTGTTTGATTGTAAATATATTGTGAATTTAAAGTGGAGTAATGAGTTATATTACTGCTTTATAGACAAAATGTAATGTGATTTCATGCATGTGATTACTGTGGAACACAGACGCAACACAGGGGACAATGTATGTGAGCATAATGGTCTGTGTACAGTAAAGGCAATGAATGTTTAATTTATCTGAATAAAATTGATATATTTGCATATTAATTTGTGACTATTTTGACAAGAATGTGATTTTTTGAATAAATAAAACATCATTTAACAAAACTGGTTATTGCCGGTAATTTTTCTTCAGTTGTGGCTATAACCCATTTTTAGGGGTGCCAGATATTCCAATTTGCAAAAAAAAAAAAGAAACTCATGAAATGTCATTAATAAGCATATTATTTTTATATTGTTATAATTATTACTACAATTCACAGAATAACTAAAATGCCAAAGCAGGAAGTTGTGGTTTGCTGGGGGCTGACTATTTCCTGGCTTGATGAGCTGATGTCCCAGAGATTTAATGAGAGATGAAAATCATGTCAACATACAAGAAAGAAAAAAAAAAGTTGATTTGTTTTCAAAACCAATTTCTGACCCTAAACTCATTTTCTATTTAAACAAAATCTCTAAAAGGAGCTCAGAGTCTGTTTTTACATCAGAGGTATTCTCATAAGAAATAAAGAACTGGTTAAAAAGCTGTGTATCTATTTGTGTTATACAAATATTTTAGACCACATTTAAAAATAGCACCACTGTCGTTACCACGAACTCACCTGTGTCCAGAGCTCCACCATGTTCCTCTTCTCTCCCACTGTCTCCCTCCTCGCCCTCTCACCTCCATGTGACTGTCCACCTCCCTCCTTGTGTATTCGGACAACATTTTCATGAGCGTGCCCGTGATCATGAGCGTGCCCGTGATCATGAGCGTGCCCGTGTCCGTGATCATGAGCGTGCCCGTGATCATGAGCGTGCCCGTGCCCGTGATCATGAGCGTGCCCGTGATCATGAGCGTGCCCGTGATCATGAGCGTGCCCGTGATCATGAGCGTGCCCGTGTCCGTGATCATGAGCATGCCCGTATCCGTGATCATGAGCGTGCCCGTGTCCGTGATCCTCTTCCTGCAGAGGAAGGTTGGCCTCAGCGCTCCACTTACTTGCTCCGTGGAACATCTTCACCTGAGGGCCGTGGGAGTGCCCATGGTTATCATCCTCTCCGTGGGAGTGGCCGTGGTGATGGTGGCCGTGGGAGTGGGTGTGCCCATGGTCACCATGGGAATGGCTATGAGCAGTGGCTGAAAGACAGGCTAACAGCAGTACTGCAGAAGTGGCCAGCGTCAGTATCAGCAGACGTACACAGCCCATATTAAAGCCCTGTGATGTAGAGAAAAGAGGATGCTTAATAAATAAAAACTCATAATGAAAGCAAGAAGCAATTTCTGCATGAGAACTGAAGCCAAGTGGAAGTGAAAAACGCTCAGGCTAAAATGGCCAACCAAATGGGGCACGAGGGTGGCTCAGTGAATAAGCACTTCCAAAGCAACTATGAGTGGATTTTGGTCACTAACTTTTCAAGTTCTCCAAGATCTCTGACTTCAACTCTCTTATTGGTTTACTCTGTTATAGTTGTACTAAAAAGGTGCACGCATTTCCAGGCAGATGAGTTTCAGATCCAAACAAAATGCAGCTTAACTGATCAAGACAGCAGTGAGTCAGCAGTAAGAAGTTCCCACCAGCATGTGAAGGCGAAGTTTCCTTAATTCATCAGATCATCGGTTTGCATGAACATACTGAACCCCTGCCGAGAATCAGCTCGAAGCTCTTCAGACCCCATCAAACAACGTTTTAGCTGCTCGTGGCTTTTAGCGCTGCGCTCCCGGATTCCCACTGCATGTGACACAGCAGCATCTGCTGATGTGCGCGCACAGCCGTATCATGTCAGCTGGAGTGGGGGTAACCTGAGTTTGATCGAGCTAGATTTGTCTTGCCTTCTGATTGTTTATTTGCTCGCGGCTTCGCACATCGGATGTGGTGGGTAAAAGTGGATAATCTCTCTGGAGAGCATCAACTTTAATCTTAAAGTAAACAGTAAAAGCCGCTCAAACAGCACCACTGACCGCAGGTTTCAATTAGCCTGCTAACTGACTGGCTAGCTAGCTAGTAACTAACTTGCTAGCATGCTGCTGCAGCAGAAGCAACATGTCTGAATGCAGCGAGAGAACAGAAAAAATAAACAATTCAATCTTACCAGATAGTGTCAGATATCACTGACTGTCGGCCACTTGATAACCGTTTGTCCTGCGTCCAGAACTACCAGTATTTCTGCCTGCGTTGGTGCTGCTGGTGGCTGGGAATAAGACGTGGCGTTTACTCAACTAAACGAAATCTCGCGGGAACACGTTCCATTCAAAATCTACCGCTACTTGTCTTGGTGCGCTTAAGATAATTTTCTTATTCACTACTTAGATCAAATCAATTGTTTAATTTACCTTGAAACTTTATAATAAAGTGTTAAAGGGTTTAACTTAAAATAAAAGGAGTACGATTTATCCTGATTTAAAGCGCATAACCAAATTATCGCGAGATATGTGATACCGACGGCAGCATCCCGGAGCTCAGGATATAAACATCCTGTCACACTAATGACTGACGGCTTTATTTATCATGCAAAGAAGAAACGACGAGACTTTATTATAACAGAGGAGAAACTGTCATGACATAACAAAACAATACTACTAATAAAGATTTTACACATTTATAATTTCTTGATTGGTACATGCATTAAAAAACAAACAAAACAAAACAAAACAAAGATGTCACAGAATAAGCTTAACATTTATTAAATAAAAGCACATGTTCATCATTTAATATAATGCCACGAAGCTGTCATCACTGTATTATACTTTGTATTAACTGTATGTAAAAACTGACGACAATAACAGTTAAATAGTTATAGTAAGCACTCCGATAGGAACATACATGTGATCGTTGATGTAGTTAAAAAAACAAACAAAAAGATTTTGGTTTTTAGGTACTAAAATCTAACCTACAATAACTAAGGCTCATATCTGACGTGTTTTGACAAGAAAAGGTAGGAAAATTAAAATTCAGTTCAGCTGCTGAGCAGAAGTTCACGTCTCTTAAAATATGTTCACTTTGTGTTTTGCAGCGGGTTGTATGAGATGACGGCCTGCCGGTTTGTTGCGCCTCCATCTAAATGCGACCTGATTGGTCAGTCTCCACAGTGACGGCCCTGAGCGTCTCTCCTGGCGTTTCTTATCAGCTGACTGCTTCAGCTGCAGGACTCCTCTTGTTTGTGCAAACAGGATGAACAGCCTGAGTCTTTTTCTCCTCTTTTGTCACGCTGCATCTTCAGGTAAAATGATTCGATCTTATTTTTGCCCCGCACGTTTCTGGTGCAGCAGATGTTGTTGGGCTTTCTTCCTGTGTCTCGGGACTCTGATGCTGCGCTTTTAGTTTTACTTTCGTACTTAATTTTACGATCACCTAAAAAAACATTGTTTACATTTATGAAGGAGTTAAGATGGTCTCATAAATGCACTCTTGGACACATCTCCTCCTGATTATGTTAATATTATGGATTTTTAATTCGCGGTTCATGGGGAAAAACTACTGACATTGTCGACTCTTTTTCATTATACTGTCACACGCAGTTCCCATTAATGTAATCTAATTAGACTTATATTAACAATAAATACTACTACTGCTCCTCATGCTGCCCCTACTCCTATTACTACTAGCTTTTAATAAGGTTATTAATAAGAAAACGATCATTAATATTATTTTAGTATTATTACATATCTAAACACTAGAGGGCAGTGTACCCACACAGCGACAAACCGCTGTTTGAACAGATAATTCCCTGATACAGCCCATCGTATAGAAAACCAGCCTCATTTCAAGCGTTGATGTTTGATAAAAAAAAAACTGTAATACAGATGTGATATATTTGACTTATCTGAATCGTAGTTTATAGTAAACATATATTTATTTTGCTTTTGAACCACATAAACTACTGGCTATGCAATTTCAAATAGTTTTTAAAAAGAAAACATACTTAAAATATATATATTAATGCTCTAATGACTAACATTTTACGAGTATACAAATGTGCCATTTTTCCCCAACAGTGAGACACTCGCTGAAATATTTCATCACTGCTTCCTCTGGGATCCCAGACTTCCCAGAATTCATTGGTGCAGCATTGGTTGATGAGGTTTTAGTGGGTTACTGTGACAGCAACATCGGGAGAGCTGAACCCAGACAGGAATGGATGAAGTTGTTCATAAAAGGTGCCCCCCAGCGCTTGAAGTGGTACACAGATAAGTGCTCTGGTAATCAGCAGGTCTTCAGAGCCAATATTAATAATTTGAAAACACGCCTAAACCAAACTGAAGGTATGCTAATATCACCTTTACTAACAACCACTTTCAGCAGATGATGCCTGTTTTCATTCACACACACCTTTAATCATCATTTATTTCATTTTATCTGGAGACTTGTTCTTACAGAAATGTCTGCCCCATAAGTTTGAGATTTACTCTTTTCTAGTGGCCACGATAAATGAATGACACAATCAAATTATGGAGTGAAACTATCTTGAATGAATGTGATTTATGTAGGGAGGATACACAAGAGTTTGATGATGTTGATCATAAAATTCAGCTTGGATTGATATCTTATTTGCTTGCAGTTTATTAAAATGCACACTGACCCTGCAGGTCTGCCTGTATAATGGCCTCCAGAGAGGTCTGAGCTTTGTGCTCATTTTCCTTTAAGGAGGACGAGTTGTATTAGAGGGGCAGCAGGAAAATATCAGCTCCATAAACAAGCTCACTGCTTGTGATCTGTGCACATCAACAGCAGCTGGCAGTGGAAGTGATGCTGACCGCAGTGACCTAAACAAGAATAATGAGGAGGAGGGATTTTTTTCTTCCTCTTGTGTGTGCTGTGTTTATAGTGAACATGATTGACCTTAATCTTAACCATCCACAAACACGCTGGCTCTGCATGTCTCTCTCAGGTGTTCACATTTTTCAGAGGATGAATGGCTGCGAATGGGATGATGAGACTGAAGAAGTCACAGGTTTTAATCAGTATGGTTATGATGGGGAAGACTTCATAGCGCTGGACCTGAAGACACTAACGTGGATCGCTCCCAAACCACAGGCTGTCATCACAAAACTGCAGTGGGATAGAGAAAAACCTCGATTAGAATACAACAAAGACTACTACATCAGTGAGTGCCCCAACCGGCTGAAGGAGTACGTGAAAAATGGGAGGAACTCTCTGCAGAGATCAGGTAGAATCACATATGTCATTGTATATGAATGCATGAGTTTCCCTTTCTGTTTCTAATCAGACCATTATAGACACACATTACATCCATATCATTTTTGTTTTGATCTTTCCCAGTTCTTCCCTCAGTGTCTCTCCTACAGAGGAGTCCTTCCTCTCCAGTCAGCTGCCAGGCTACAGGTTTCTACCCTGACAGAGCCATGATGTTCTGGAGGAGAGATGGAGAGGAATTTCATGAGGGTGTGGAGCACGGCGAGATCCTCCCCAACCATGATGGGACCTTTCAGATGAGTGTTGAGCTGAAAGTTTCATCAGTGAAACCAGAGGACTGGAGCAGGTACGACTGTGTGTTTCAGCTCTCTGGTGTCGAGAACATCATCACCAGACTGGACAAAGCAGCGATCCGGACCAACTGGAGTAAGACGGGCTCAAAAGTGATGTTGTGTCTATCAAAATTTGTCTTATTCCCTTTTTATCCACCAGGATATTTAAAAGCTCTGCAACAAATCTTAGCATCAAATTCTTTACTCAACAGAAATTAATTTTAAACCTCATTAAATTATGAATATATGTCATTTCCAATATGTTGCAGCCGTAGTTTCAGTAGAAATAATACAGACATTCAGATGGAAGGAAACAAGTGTGAATATCAATAACATTTACTCTGAGGAGTTTCATAGCTTTTCACATATTCTTATAGTGACAACAAAAATACATAATTGATATATATATTTTATGTATATAGTGCTTATGTATATGTGTATAGTGTTTTTCTATTTTATTTTATTTTATTCTATTCTATTTTTAGTTCATTTGTTTTTCACTCATTCTTTACATTTTTCTCTGTACTGAGCTGCTGTAATGCGCAAATTTCCCCGTCGTGGGATCATTAAAGTTTTATCTTACTTATCTTATCTTATAATTAAGTTAGGCTGAAGCAGTATTTAGAGACCATTCCAAATTTTTGCTTTTATGTTCCAAATCATTCCAAACAAACACACTATTTTACTGCTAAACAAACTGAGATTTAGAAATACTTTAAAATTCCAGCATCGCTCCTGTGAGGTGTTGCTGGTGTCTCCACAGCAGCGTTTCATAAACATTACCGACTTCACCGAAGATACAGCAGGTCACAATGGACCCTTTGGTGAGCTGATTGGCCACCAGGCAATATGAAATCCCTGAAGTACACCAATAAAGAAGAAAATGAGAACATGTGTATCTCACAATCAAGTAGAATATTCAGGACTGATGCATTAACACTGGAAACAGCTGGCTTTGTTAACAGTGTGAATAAGCCTCCATTTTGGACCTCTTCAGCTTCTCCCTCAGAGTTTCCTGTTGGGCCTGCTGTGGGAGGTGTTGCAGGAGTTTTACTCCTCCTGTCAGTCTTTGGATTCTTCATGTGGAACCGAAACAATAATGGTGAGATACAGCAGATTTTACTCCACTAATGAAATTGGAATTAAGGCATGTGATAGTTATATGTACTTACATTACTTAGGTGATATTTTCAGTGAGTTATTTAAGATCTTTGTTAATCATTTTGTGACATTATCCTCCGTCCATATTTCAGGGTTCCAGCTCGCAAACAGTGAGTAATTTCCTTTAAAATACATCAGTTTGTCTTTACTTTTTGATATTTTGTTCACTGTAACAGCAGACCTTTGACTTTCTCTTTACCGTTTGTCTCAATAGGGGAGCAGTGAAGATTAGAAGATGATGACTGAGCACTGAGTATCAGCACATTTTCCCAAGCAGGGCAAGATTTTGATTTGGAGAGTGCAGATGTTTCTGAATAGAGTAACAAGCACTGAGTCAAGCAGTGTACACACAGTACGTATACAGCACTTTTCTGCTGATTGACTGCTGGTTTAATTTGATGACTACTGTATGTAATCAGTCTGGACACAAGACCCAGCAGTATATTGATGGAAATTACTTCAAACTGCTCCTGGATCAGCAGACTGGACAGCTTTCATGAGCTGAACAGAGAGTGTGTGTATAGCAGAGATGTAGCTTTCAGGTCTGAAAAGTGAAGAAAATGTGGAATTACCTTAATCCTGCATTCTTTCTAATAGCCAGCAGGGGGAGACTCAGCTGACTGTAGTACAATCTTTGGCAGATGACCAAACAGCTCCCTTGAACTGTGATCTCAGTAAATGTTTTCCCCATGAGTTTATGATTTCACTCACTACTTTCAACTCTTTGATTATTTTATGGTCACATTGGAGTCAATTGTATAGTTGCCATGCAGTGCCTGAGTTCCTCTGTCGGGTCCACCAATCACTCAACACCTCCAGGTTCTAAACAAGAAACAGCAATGGCCACAATGCTCTTTTTGAAACTTCAAGGGTGGGCCTTCACTAAACTCTGGGTGATGATATTGTCAAAAATTATTTAATAAGCATATTAACTGCGTGAGAAGTGCTGAAATGTATTTTGTTACACGTTCAGATTTTTAAACAGCTTTAAGCAGGTGTGTTCTCTTGTAACCAACTATTTAATCACTGTGATGTAGCCTTTGATGTGAACTCTGTGTAGAGACACTTAAACGTTTGTGGTGATATTTTTTAAGCTACACGGTATTGTTTATATATTTTTCAACCTACAGTCTTGATAACAACATAATTATTATACATGTGTAAATGAAAAAATTTGCACTTTTATAATTTCCTCTCTTGGTTAATTTGTTTCTGTCCAAAAACATATGCTGGTGTGAGTTCAGGCTCATATGAAAATAAGCAACACCAATCCTGAAAATTATTTCTGTTGTTCTAAATTACAAGCAATGCCAGAAATTATATACAAAAATTGAGCAATAAAGTAAAATGACTTCTTATAGATCTAGTAAAGGTCTTTTTTCATTAATGTAATGATGTGTGGACTGAACCAAGCAGTAAACCTTAAGAGGGAAGTTCACAACTTTCTGTGTGCTTCATTCATTACTGGAGTGCTTTTCTACTCTGAGCACTCAAAGCACTTCTTACATTCACTTCCTTCTACAGCTAAGTGCTTTCTATCTAATGTTCAAACTCCAAAGGCTGCATCAGAGCAACTTGGGTCTGGGTCCTGGGCCTCCTCCCGGTGGGACATGCCCGGAACACCTCACCCAAGAGGCGGCCGGGAGGCATCCTGATCAGATGCCCGAGCCACCTCAACTGGCTCCTT
>JASGAU010407624.1:2047-17339 GCA_030220045.1 Australoheros facetus
GCGCAGGGGTGCCTAATCAGCGCCGCGCCTCTGTTATTGATCAGGTCATATGCACAGCTGTTAAATACGGAAAATGCAACTACTGAAATATTTTCCCACATCGTTTTGGCGCCCCCTCTTGTGCGGCGCCCCTATGCATTGCATATAGTGCATACCCCCTTTTTGCGCCACTGTACCAGGTCTCACTTCCATCTTGTAAACCTCCCCCTTCACTCTTTCTGCTTTCCTTCTATCACAAATCACCCCGACATTTCTCTCCACCCATTCCACCCTGCCTCTGCTCTCTTCTTCACCTCTCTTGTGCACTGCCCGTTGTTTTTGGAGTCATCGATACTTTTATTTTCTTTAGGTTAGATTAGTTAAATTAGTTTCTTTTTTGTATAATCAACAAGTAACTATATTCCTGCAACTTCTAAACGCAGCTGCTGAAATTCTTAGTGGTATTGGCAGATGGTATCACATCGCCCCAATCTTGGCTTCCTTTACAAATGATTTTTGAGATTTTATTCTTCTGTTTGACTTTAGTATTTGGCTTTTGTTTGTCAAAGTTTAAAGGTGCTATATAAATAAAATAATAAAATATATGTATGATAATAAAATGCTGGCTGTTTCCGTTCTTGTTTCATTGAAAAAAAAAAAAGCTTTATTAGATTTATGTAGTGGAGTAGGAGTAAATCCATTTGGCCATTAAAATGCAAATATTATGCAGTTTACAGGGTTTAAAAAAGATTTTGTTACATACCAAAAATGTACAAGAGGATCTCAAGTAGTTGTTTATTTGTGGGAAGGATTCAGCAGTTACTGTCTCAGATCAAAATAACCTCTCTTCAACACAGCGGTGTGCTACTGTACTAAGTTTATCTCCATGATTATAAAGCATTTTCACAGAGCAGTACTGCACTTCAGTCTCAAACCACCAGAGGGCACTAATTCCTCACCAAGTAAAGTGAACACTGGCATAAAAATCTCTTCATCATCTGTAAGGGAGGCATAAACACTCACATGCTAAGGAACACTAAATACAAAACCACATGTGGCTAAGGCTTCATCATCCTTTTTATCTTGAATGTCTGTATGCAGGCAGTATATATATACTAGAATGAAAACTCCTCTGTCAACAAGATTCAATACATTTTCTAGATTCAGCTTCATTCATAAGGCTTTACTGGTAGATCTGGAACTGCTCTGGGGTTTCCATTGGATTTCCTCTTGCTAGCGCTTGAGTTGCTGATTTTGTGGTTCCTCTGAGGAACTGGCCTTCTGTGGCGTCTCCTCTTTGGCTGACGAGGGTTGAGCTTTGTTGGATCTAGCAGGGGATCCAAGTGTAGTTTACCACTCTGAGCATCTGAGGACTCATCAATGAACGCGAGGTTCTCCCCAAAGTAGTCCAGAGGCTGGGACAGGTGGGGTTCAGGAGGAGCCTCCTCCTGTTTTGGTTCTGCGGGTTTTTCTTCAGGCACTCGCTCCGTCTGAGTGGCCTGAGAATCTGACTCTGATCCAGACCCTGATTCGTTAGAGGAGGATGACGACGAAGAGGAGTATGACCCAGACTCTGACTGACTCTCATGCGGCTTTTCTTTGCCCTCAGGGACCCCGTTAGCTGATACACTGTGACCATGGCTGCGAGAGGCGTGGCGACGCTTTCGCTTGCGCCGTTTGAACGGGTCATCGATTTTTCCTGGAATGCGAAAGTCCACCGACATATTTTGGATATTCTGAGTCCAGTCAGTGGCGTGGGCTCGCAGTTCCTCCATCTGAAAGGAAAGGATCAAACCGGAGATGGTTTGGACATAAAGTGGTGGAGACAGCACACGATAAAACAAACATAAAGGAACAGAAGTACCTCAGCCCTGGTCTTCTTTGATAGAACCCGGAGCCAATTACCAATCATTGTCAGGATAGATGCAAAATACGCAAGACCCAGCAGGATCCAGAACCACACCAAGGGCTTGTACCAGTGGTCGCTCCCTTCCTTTCCTGAATCCCCTTTGAAACATAGACACATAGAACCAGGCAGTAAACAAGGGGCAACACATTGACACATCCATCCATGTCGCCATCCTTTTCTGTGGAGTAAATAAACTGTTAAGATAGCAGACTAGATAATCAATAATTAATCTCTGAAGAAAATCATCATAAATAATTTATGACATTGTGTGCGCTAAGTGAACTTAATGCATTACAACTGACAGCTATACTTGTGGATGATTAATTAAGTCACAGCTGCTGCTTATCAACTGATCAATATGTTCAACGATAAAGAAAAGAATATGAAAAAGGTATGAAGGTATGAGGCTATACTGAAATGGAAACCGTGAACACGTTTCAGCTGCATTACACAAACAACAAAAATGTCCAGAGGACTTTTTATAGAGTATAATAAAGCAGCATGTCCACAAGATAGTGGCAAGATATGGCTATAGCACAGGGTGCTGAGAGTGGAAAGACCCTCTTAATAAACATAAAAACAAAAAAACAAAAACCTGCAGGTTATTTAATGGGGATGTTCAGGTACCCTCTGGCCTGATAATGTTCACCTCTGATGCAACCGCAGGGCAAAAATGAGCCTTTCCTCTTTGCATGAAGGAAGGGTGAGCACTGATTCAGTTATTCAGGAGTCTGAAGCAAAACTTCACACCAGATCTCTCTCACTCCATATTTTTTGGTGTTGTGCTCCTCCACTCTGCAGTTCAGAGGAGGACAGCATGTTTTCTGTTCCACTGTTTCACTGCTTCAGTTACATATTATTACACAATTTACATAACAAACTGCGTATCGGGTGGTTCGATTAAGCTTCAGCTCTAAAACAGATGCAGAATTAAAGTTTCAAATGTCAGTTTATCAATAATGAAGTAGTTCAATTATCATGTACGTCAGTCCAAGCGGCCAGGGCCCTTTAAAAACTTTGATAGTATCCAAAGGGATGATTTGGGAATCAAAATATTCACCTGCTGGAAAACTGGTATAAAGGAAGGTGACCATAGAGACCAAAACATTTACTGTAACTGGCTGAAAAGATGTCTTTTAATGCTGTTTAGTTGGGCATTTTAACATGGCAGTCTATGGGCAGCAAGATACTTTTGGAGTCTGCCTCCAGTGGCCACTAGAGGAACTACAGTTTTTGGCACCTCATAATTTTTCACCCAGAAAGTTTGCCACTTGGTGTAGACAGTGGAACGGCTGTAACCAGAGAAATTTTAGAGAAACTTAATGCAGATGTTTGCTTAAGATTTTGAAAGGGTAATTTATTTATTTGAATTTTTGGCCACAGCGGCTTTTATTGACAGTAGAGAGAGACAGGAGATGGGGGAAAGATACAGGGGAAGGTACGCGTGCAAATTGGTGACGGGCCGGGACGCGAACCCGCGCCGCCCGCACCGCAACGCGGCATATGTATGTGGTCGCCGGCTTCCCTACAACGAGACTAGATAAGCAGCAAAGAACGACAATAGCAGGCAGACAGACAACACCAAACAAATCAAGAAAGAAATGCATCATTTTAAATGAAATAATCAAATATTTGCTAACTTATGTGGAGGTGTCTGGACGTGCACGGACCCATGGCAGGTATGTCTTTAAAAATATGTATTTTAAACATTATTTTTTTCTCACAATTTAATGTTCTCATTTACACTTCTTTTTTTTTTCTTCTTTTTTCTCTTAACAGCTTCTCCAGCTTCGGCAGTGAGCTCAGCTGACATTGAGGCAGGGATGCAGGCCACCCGTCCACCACAGGCCCAACAAACTGAGACAATAATTCACACTCACATCCACACTTACGACCAATTTAGAGCCACCAATTAACGAACACCTCTGTCTTGGGACTCTTGGAGGAAACTAGAACACTTGATGGGAAACCCACTCAGGCACAGGAAAAACATGCAAAATCCACACAAAGCCCACACTGAGATTGTAATAAAAAAAAATGTGAATTTGTTGCTTCCACTATACTCAAAATGACATGATTGTATCAATGCATGACAAAATGCCATTGTTAACCTCTGGGGATGCAGTCTGAAGCTTGACTAGGAGCAAAACAAACCTCTAAAAAAAGTTTTATGATGTATTAGGCAGCATGACAGATAACATGACAATGTTTTTCCAAATTCCTATCCATTTCAGAAACTGCAGTAGTGACAAAAACTCATCATATATAAGCAATTTACTTCAGTCCACTGCCTCACAAAAATCACACAACACAAACGCCAGAAATCAGAATATGCATCACAAAAAAATCTGATAAATGTTCATTTATTGCTTATTCTTCTACATTTGATAGTGGCACCCACATCACCGTTAAACATCTTGAGCTGAGCAATTAATACAAAACTAAGCCGCCATATGTTATTTAGGATAAATCACGAACCACAACCTGTCAATTATGACACTGTGTAGCATTAAAAACGTGCTACAAAGATTTTTATAGGTCTCCCAGTAAACCTCTACAGGAATGTTCTGCACTGGAAGTGGGCACAAACTGGCCATAAACCTACAAGACTAGAAGAGCCAGCTAATTTTATTTATTTATCACAACTCAAAGGAGATATAGATAACCTCAAGCAAATGCACTGTATGCATTTTGTTCTTGCGTCTGTATGTGTACAAGTGAAAGTGGTGCACAGCCTGCAGAAGCCTGACATGCTTCTGCAGGCTATCAGCTGTCAAATGAAAAAATGGCATGGGCTTCTCCATAGGAAACAGCAATAAACATTTAGAGCAATCAGCAGTGCTCTGAAATGTTCATATACATTTGAATAAGCTTGATTCTGTTGCAGGCTATTTAATTATCAGTCCTTTATTTGTACTATTTGAGCGATGAGCTGGATCCAAACCCAACAAGATGCCTTAGTGTAAATATTCTCAGCTGAAAAGCCATTTGCAGTGAAATCAATGTAACCACAATGCTAGCAGGAATGTTTTAATTGGAAATAATAGTGGATTCATTATTATGTTTTGTTGACTGAGCATGTCAAAATACTGCCAGTCAATTGTGTGCATGCTGTCTATCAGTCCAACAGCCTGGAGAATTTTTTTTTTTTGTGTGTGTGTCTATATCACATTCAACATTTTAAATAGAATTTTATTTATCTGATGACGTTTTAAACCATTTATTTTCCTCACACAACTCTACTAAAGTCCCTCGAGAAACAACTCTCATCACACAGCAGCCATTTAGACCATTTCTGACTTTCTTTTTGAAGTCCTGATCTAAATGAATTGAGAGCTTTTGGGGATTTAAAAATAAATAAATAAATTGAAGCCAAAGCATTAGTGCCAGAAAATTGCTGTTAATCTAATGGCCATTTGATTCAATTCATATTCCAAATGCAAATAAATTCCTATAAACTCCAATAAATAGGTTTCATTTTCCTCCTTCCTACTCAGAGAGTTTGTGTGCACCACGTTAAGCAAGCGTGGTGGCTGATTGTCTACCTGCAACATAGTCGCCAAACCCCACTGTGGTCAAGGTGATAACCACGAAGTAGGCCGATTCGAGAAGGGTCCACTCCTCCACCTCCTGAAAAATGAAGATTGGCAGTGCAACAAAGAGCACGCAGCCCAGCAGGATGGACAGGACGGCTGAGATCACACGCACAATGGTGGGACTAACTCGCCATTTCTGTCAACAAGGAGAAACAACTTAGTGCCATGAGTATATAGCCTGTATATAAAAGATGGACATGGCAATGGTGATATCACCCATTGGTGTGTGAAGTTCTTTTTTGAGCCTTGAGTTGGGACTTTTTGCTGTTGCCATCTTAGCTTTTTGAAGCCAGATGCCATAAATGAGGGGTGGTCACAGTACAGCAAAGCCCCCCCGAAGCAAATCTTACTTTATTATCATTTTTGACACTAATGGGACCCATAATTTACCAAATAAACATCATGTTGTGTTTAAGAAGACTAGAACCTAGCGACTGGGACCATAAACAGGATGGATCAAGGGAATGAGGGCTTTTTCACATCAATGTCTTTATTTTTAACTATAGGTGTTGACCTCCTATGGCCATTAGAAGGTGTAAACTAGTTCTGCATCGGCTTCACTTTTCAGACCTTAATGTTATGCCCATCTATTATATATAGTCTGGGGATAAGTAAATATACAGTGGCAGTAAGGAAGACATTTTTCTAAGCTCTGACCAGAAAAAGAGTCTCTATCTTGGCGACAGTTTTCCTCAGCCCAGTACCCAGATGGTCTCCGACTCCAGCGAGCAGGATACCAAACATTGGGATTCCCACCAGGGCATAGAAAATGCAGAACAGCTGCCCTCCTTCTGTCTTGGGAGAAATGTTTCCAAAACCTGCACATGTGGGGTCAGAGGTAGAAGAGCAGTTGCTTAAAGACTCATCACTACATTCAGCAAATGATAGCTTTTAGCTGGACACGCACCTATGGTTGTGATGATGGTCCCTGAGAAAAAAAAGGCACTGGCCAGATCCCATTTGCTGACAAATGTGGTGTTGCCTGAGGGATCCACACCTACTCCAACTGCCTCCACCACCTCCTGGGATGGGACGGTGGGAGAAAGGTTACTGCTTAGTTGATGAAACACTTCAGTAATTAATGCTTTACTGGAAAAGAGATATTAACAAACATATGGATGAATGAACCCATCCTTGGTATGGTGTACAGGATGCATTGTGACAATAAAAAGCAGGAAGTTACCAGCGATGAACAACTGTGACGGCTCCATTCTGTCCCAAGTATATCGAACCACTTTCAGCACAGAAAATCGAATTCCCTGATTGAATTATCTGAATATAAACCTGAGTATGATGAGGTTATGAATTAACATGGGCCCTGCAGACATCATTAAAAACCAATCAATTAATAGTTTGGATTATAGATTGTAGAAATATCTACTGCAAAGTAGATCTGTCCCAACAGAGTGGCAGAAACTGAAACTGCTGAAGCTACTAGAACTGTTACAGCTTTGTATTAAGTCGTACAGTAACAATAAAGACTTGTGTGGGGGGCTCTGTGCGTAGCTTTCTTGATGGAGAAGCGGCAGAGGAACAGTATAGGTTTGAGGTGGGAATCAAACCAGTCACGCTGCAGTTACCATTTGGCTATCAGCGGGCATTTACCTGCATTCCAGTGGATACAGGAAGACACTGGAGTGAGGTTTTGTGTCTAGAGGGGTTGGCATACGATAATTAAGTTACTTTTACTCCTCAAGTTACATTAAAAGCGAGAGACAAATTATGAGGTTAGTCATGTACACCTCAGTCTCAGCCTGTGTACTCTGTGCACCGCAGAAAGGAATGATTTGGAGCCAGAAAGGCAACGGTTAGTAACTGTGTGCAGGAAATTTTCTGGGAATGCTAACCATAAGTGAGAGCTTCAGGTTTTCATGATCGTTACACAACTTGCTCACAGATGTAGTGAAATACACAATATATAAGCAAATGACAATTGTGAAAACACACCAGTGCTATAATAATGTTCACACGTTATCATAGATATATTTGATTTAAGGCTTCAAATAACATATCAATTTATCAGTTTATTATTTACAGTTAATCACAATAATTTTCTGTCACATGGTCCGAGGGCCAAGATGAAGTACTCAGGTTGTTTAGATCATTTTTATATTGAAGAAACAGGAGGCAGGGGATGTTTGTCACATTTGCTTTATGAATTATTTCAAAGACTGAATGTTTATATTTTTATAGAGATTTTTTTATAACATTTAAATTTCAACTCACTAACCAACTAACTGGCCACTGTAAAATGTATCATTTTACTTATCTAATCTCAGATTTCAGTTTAAAGTTTATCGCTTTCTGTTTTTCTTTAACTTAGAAAATGATGTTAGCACATTCGTGTGATACTGACATGCAGAAGGAAACCCTGCACTGAGAGCCAGACCATAAGAAAGAGGTCACATGGAAAAAGTTAAGTAAGTATTTATTACCCTTTCAAACCCATAAATTTAGACTCTGGGGTTGGCAACGGTAAGAATCTTTTTATGGAGGGACAGTTGAATATGTCTTATTTAATTCTGACATCTAGGGTCTGCTGCTCCATCTGATTTGGTGGTGTCATCATGCCAAGATCTAAAGAGCTTCCTAAGGCTTTCAGAGACAAATTTCTAGAGGTAGTCAGGAATCAGAAAGCAACTCCACAACTTCTAAGCAGGGAAACCCAGACCTCCCTCTCCCCAGCCAGCATATCTGGGGGAATGCTGAGGTGTTCCCAGGACAGCAGATAGTTATAATCTCTCTAGCGTGTCCTGGGTCTGCACTGGGCCCTCCTCCCGGTAGGACATGCCCGAAACACCTCACCCAAGAGGTGCCCACGAATCATCCTAGTCAGATGCCCGAATCACCACAACTGGCTCCTTTCGATGTGGAAGAGCAGCAGCTCTACTTTAAGCCCCTCCCGAATGGCTGCACTCGTCACCCTATCTCTAAGGGAGAGGCCAGTCACACATCAGAGGAAGCTCATTTCTGCCACTTGTACCCAGAGCTCGTGACCATAGGTGAGGGTAGGGATGTAGATCGACCTGTAAATCGACAGCTTCACTTTTATCCTTGTTTCAAGTCATTTATTGACTGAAAATGTCAAATTTCATTGTGGCTTTTCAAGTACAGCACCTTTCTTTGCAGGCACTGCTTCAAAGCAGATCAAATCTTTGCTTGTTCAAATGTGTCAAAAAGGCCAAAAATTTCCCTGGGATGCCACAACTTTACTCAAAAACAGGTGTGTCACATTACCTTACACATGATCCACCACATTGGTATCCGTTAGTAGAAAATATAACAAGATCTCTGACAGAGCATCGTGCGGTGTGTGACACATTATGTTACATTATGTTAGTCTGAGGACAGATTGTTGGAGGGGGAAACTACAGCTAGGACCTAATGAAACGCCTGACATTGGTTCAGTGAAACCTGAGCCACAATGGTTCAACAGCAGTTCTTTTGTAAGCTGTCATTAAGTGCGTTACGTATTGCCCCCATTTCTATAAATGTGCAGCAGTCCAGCCAAAATATCTTAATCCTTTCTCTTTTTCCATTGGCACCAAACAACAGCTATCGTCACATCACTGACTGTATGTTATGAGTGTATTTTAAAAGCTGTAACTTTCGGGTTGATCAGAATTTTCTTTGGTTGTTGTTCGTGAAAAGAAATGCACCAAATCTCTTCCGCTATTCCGCTATATAAACAAAAAATACCTGCTCGGCTAAAGGGCAAGTCAGTTTACTTCTGTCATGTCCTTTGGTCAAATGTCACCCAGTGCATCTACAGATCACTTTGCATGCTGAAACAATAATTTACAATGTTCATTCTAGAACAAGGACAATCATCTCAGGATCACAACTAAGTTGCCAAGAGGGCTCATAATGTTCAACCCATGCACGGATCTGCTGTCACGCAGTCGCACGCATGCTCGAGCAGCCCCCTCCTTACATAGCTGCTCTGACCGCACCTGTTATGTGGCCCACAGTCAACATGCTGCGCTGCTTCAGTGTCACCAGCGAGCTCCACTGACCACATCACACATATCTGAATGATCATCCTACGGATCCACAAACTCAGCCAAATCCCAAGTGCTTATAAAACATGAAGCAGGTGTGTGTTGCACACCCAGCAAAAGTATATTTTTAGCTACAGAGGCAGTGAGCATCAACGGTTTGACACTTGTTTGGAGTTTGTTTATGCATTAAAAAAAAACTGCAGGTGGGCACTGCTAGAGTCTCTTTTTTATGAGAAATGTGTAGTTTCAGTAACTCAAAGTTTGCTCTATGCTGTTTTGATTTGGTTAGAAGCAGCAAAATAAGTTGTTATAAAACTAAAGGAACAACATATTAACTTGGCGGCTCTCAGGATTGCTGAAAAAATTACAATAACTAAAAAAAAGATTTTTTATAAAAAATCTGCAGTCATCTTATTAAACACCTGAAATGCCAATGGCAGTGGAAGGAAGGCGTTACTGTTGGTCACAAGTTATGTTGATGTGACTGCTCAAAACTTGAGTAAAGACAATAACCTGTGATGAGACATCAAAAACAGATGAGACTTCATTTAAAGGGATCATGGCCCAAAAAGGGACAGGAAACCACTGCTTTAATCACATTATAGCTGACAAAAAAAAAGAATAAATCAGTGTAGTGGTTCTAATATTTTCATCCACATTTACCTTAAAGTTTGAAAACTGTCCTACACTTTACGCTGTGCCACATTAATGTCATCTGATATTTGCTGTGCAGCTTTTATTGAATTTAGTAAGCCACTATTTATTCCTATCATATCATCTTATGTAATATCACATTATCTACCAACATGATGCCATACCCACACTGGAAATTGTAAAAGAGAAAAAAGAAACAATGAAAAAAATTTCCAAAATAAAAGCCTAATAGTGAGGTCCTGTCTGTACCTCTATAAGAATCTGCAGCTTGTCTGAGTCGACACAGGAGAAGTTCAACAGGAAGTCCCGGCGTGTATCCTGCAGCTTCATGTGCACGCCCTCCTCCTGTGGAGCCTCCAGGGCGCGGAACACCACGGCCCCCAGCACCAAGTAGAGAAGAACCCCCGTCAAGATGGCGAGCACGGTGGAGCAGCGCATGGCTGCACCTCCACTCAGTCCAAACGCAGGCTGCTGCTTCTCTGTGCCAGCCTCAACGCCGGAGTGGCCTGGATCCCAGCTGCTGCAGCTGAAACATCAGCAACCACACAAGCACACTGGTTTCATACCGACCACAGAGGCTGACAGCAGCCCGGGCTGCACACACGCCCACAGCAGCCGGACTACTAGCTGCACACCAGGCATTAAATGGATTCAGTCATCACCACACTGCTGACACACAGTAAATGCAACATCCAGCATATAGAGCCTGCTCTGTGGCCTGCTTTTAATTGAACAGATGTTGCATGAGTGTCTACAAAACATAAGTGATCCATGTCATGAATGCAATCATAATAGTAGAGCTCACCTGTCAAGCCGCCTTAGTTGCCCACGTTTTCGTCTTTTCCAGTCCCTCTCTGCGATGGGTCTGAGGATGGAGTCCCTAGAGCCGTAGCCACTGGGGAGCCCGTCCCCCTCACACTCTGAAGGAGGGGACACTACACAGGACCACAGACAGATTTTTATGTGATTCAGCATTCAATGCAGTTAATGAAGAGGGCCCAGTGGTGTCAGTGGTGTCAGTGGTGAGAATCAATGATAGACAATTATCGAGAACGAAGCTCTGAGGCGTGGCAGTGCTGTTGTTGTTGTTGTGTCATACATTATCTGTACCCATAGAACCCATA
The DNA here is from genome assembly GCA_030220045.1 of Australoheros facetus. Lineage (NCBI taxonomy): Eukaryota > Metazoa > Chordata > Actinopteri > Cichliformes > Cichlidae > Australoheros > Australoheros facetus. Next base: position 13,311 of record JASGAU010407624.1, read on the forward strand.
TGCACAATAAAGACCCTAAACTCTTATGATTTGTTTTATTTCCTTAAGGTGATTTTGTTTAGCAGTTGGAGGAGGAATATGATAACGTGCAGAGCAGGCGCAGTGCGGTGTTGGTCATATTCAGCTCAAAAAAGCGATCTCACTTCAAGCAGTTTGTTACAGCAGTGGAGCTGAAAAACTGATCAATACGTCGCTGCCTTGGTCTGGGAAGTTTGGAAAATGATTTAAGAAGGAAGGATTTTGTCATTGGGATCAATAGGCCCGCCACTCGCAATTCATTTTGCATTAGTGGTTGTAAAACAAACAAACTAACTAACAAAAGAAGCTAATATCCTCTAAAGTTCGGTGGCTGCGGCGCTGTTGTCAGCAGGTCTGCTGGATCTGATCCAAAATTAGAGCCATAAATTGTCATACTATGACAGCAAAATACATTTGCACTCCAAACACTTTTACAGCTGCTAGGAATGCACAGAGGGACAGTCCATTTACTGAATTAAACACATTCCAGTCAGGAGTATATATGAAACACATCCTCTAACAGCACAGAATTACCTTAAATATCTGGTTTTTATATATTATTTGTATATATAAAACCTCATAGATTTGTAAAACAGTCATTAAAATAGAACATATATTGATAAGCAACACAAGATTGTCCATGTGAGTAACAGTGTAACTGTAGTTGCTTAATGAACATACTTATCTACAGTTATCCAAATAACAGCTAAACATGGACCAAGCAGGACTCATCACACCAAAACAGCAAGCTCATATTCAGCTCATCCACTGTAAACATATCTCAGACTGTAACACAGAATACCAGACTGATTATGCACCACCTGACAAAAGGAAATTGTAATATCCCTTGCATTAAGTGCCAGCAGTGCTTCTGCAGCAGCCGAGCCGTAGCCATCCATCGTTATACCATTTTATTACCACTTAGAGTCCCTCTGGGTCCATAAGATTCATGGGACTGATCGGCACTCCAGACAGTCCAGCCCTTGTGCGCTTACCTCAAAATGTAGGATCATAAGAATCCAGAGCACCGGTCACCTCATGCAGAGCGTTTCAAGAGTTCAGGCAGCCGCATACTGGGAGTGTGTGTGTGTGTGTGTGCGAGCATGAGTGTGTGTGTGAAGAGGAAGGCTGGTGCTGAGTGCACAAGAGAGGAAAAGACACTCAATCAAACTGACTTTATATAGATGGTGAGGGAGTGAACTAGGGAGAGACAGAGAGGGAGAGAGCGAGAGGAGGTGGAGAGGGTGGTGAAGCCTGACTTAGCTCGATCAGTTTCTCTTCAAGTTTTCAGTCATGCCACAAACACATACTGCAGTTTGGATCGTTTGTTTTATTTTGTAACTTTAGTGTTTCTCCTGTGCGTGAGCACTCTACAGTAAAAGTAGCTGAAGTCTCATATTTGCAAAGCGATCTCTGTATCTCTGTGGGATCAATTTTTAAGATTTATTGGTGTCTGATTGGTGTTACTCCGCAGACTCTGCAGCGGGAAGCCAGCTCAGCCACTCTTCACCCAGCCCTCAGTAACCTATCCTCCTCACAAGTAAGAACTGCTGCTGTTACCAGTGTGTGTGTGTGTGTGTGTGTGTGTGTGTGTGTGTGTGTGTGTGTGTGTGTGTGTGTGTGTGTGTGTGTTTACAAAGGGTGGGGATAAGGTTTCTCAGGCACATCCAAGAAAGCTTAGTGAACTTTCACACATCCAAAGTAACATTCAGATCAAGACATTGCTGTGCAGATTTATGAGTTCTGGTTTTAGAGTTAGAGCAGTAAGATGAGTGTTATAGGTGATTTATTACGGTAATTTCAAGCTCTATATTTTTACTCTTGGTATTTGCAAGAGTGGCTTTTGCATGGTGTAGCCCCTCAGTTTGTCATTTCAGTGGCCAACTTTCTTCTGATTGGCTGCCCCTGGCAAACAGAAGACTTAAGCAGCAGGTGGGTGTGGCTAGGATGACCATATTAGGGATAACCACTCTCACTGACATCATAGCAATAAAGTTGGGGGAAAAAAACTCCATGTAAGTGAACATTTAGAGCAGCCTAAAGCTTTGGTCCACAGGGCTTACTCCCACCTTATAGTGTTCCCACAAACATTTGTGGGAACACTATGTTCTTCGACAGTACACATCCTGAGGTTCTGGAAGAGCTATTTTACCAAGAAGCAGAGCGCTGGAGAGCTCCAACAGATCGCCTGGCCTCAACAACCACCTGATCAATACCCAAATGCGATGGTTTGGGATGAATTGGACCACAGATGCTCACAATGTGTGGAAAACCATGTGAAGCAGCAACCTGCTGTGAAAAGGGTAAACAGTGGTGCCTTTGAGGAATTTAATACCTTTAGCATTTTTGATTTGTTTAACATGTTTTAACTAATAGTTCTAATGGCCACAGTGTTTTGCGATGTAGAAAATGTAAAAAAAATTGGTATTTTGAAGTCAGTGGAGGGAACTGTTCAACTGGATGGTCCAAAGTGCTGAAAAGGGTTGAGATCCGATAACAGAGAAGGCCAATCCATGCTCTTCAAAACACTCAGCGACCCCTCATCCCTAATGCTTGGAGGCATTGCCCTCCTGGGAGCGATCGTTCCCATCAGGATAAAACGTTTCAGAATAGATAAATTGTTGTTTCATCATCCAACACTTGAATCTGAATCACAGGTCCTGTGTTTGTAGAATGGTGCCCACTGACAGAAAACAGACAGTTTTGTTGCTTTTGATCAAAGAGGACACAAAGGTGTTTTTTGTTATCAATTATAAATCCAACACATCTAATTCTACACTTAAAGTTCATTTTAACCAGATGTATAAATTATCACAAGTACTCAGAGATTCAGTGATAGATTTGTTGTAGACTAAAAATATTTCAAGTCCAAGCTCCACTGGAATCAATAACTCAGTTTATACTGCACAGCTTGATATACTGCTCTGGCAAAAACGGCCATTTTACCATGGAAGCTCTGCTGAAGGCCCCAATAGCCACAGCTGAAAGAAGGCAAACAGGACAGTTGAGGGATGCTGAAGATCCAACCAGATAGCAGATAACTGTGCTGCTGTGCTAAAGCTAAATCAGGGAAGGGGGTTTGAAGAGCTCAGAGGGAGTGCTATTAAACCACAACTTTGAAGTGGATGAAAAACGTTTGGGGACTGAGAAGATTGAGAGTGATCCCATCAGCTGACTGCTGTGGTGGTCAGTGGTGAGGGTGAGGGTGAGTACTACTGTGTCACTCCAACTCTGCTGTGATGACAGATGGTGAAATGCTCATTTTGAGGTATGAACCAGCTGGTTTTTTATCAATATCCTCTATTAAAGCACTTTGTGACTGTTCTTTGTCTTGAAAAGCACCATTATGAATAAGCTTTACTTACTTAGTGTTTTGTTAGCATCGTCTTTGAGGCAAGAGTTATGGGTATCTATATGTTAGTTCAGTAACTTTCTCTGTTGAGCCAGGCCCTGTTGCTTGTGAATTCATGAGGTAATTTAGCACTAGATGTGCTTTCAGAGCTGCTGTTTATTTCTAAAGTGGCAGCTGCAGATTCGTGTGAAACATTCAGGCCCATCCAGTGGCGGCACCAGGGAGGGTGCTAGGGGGTGCTATAGCTCCCTCTGGAAAAGTCATAGCACCCCTGTAGCACCCCCCAAGAAAATAGCTTGTGTCTGTGTGTGGAGAACTGAAAGAACAAATTATCCTTCGTAGCCAGTGGGGTTCGGAATATATCCAACAGCGTGAAGACAGAAGCGTCAAGATAAAAAGCATTAACAACAGCAGCAGCTGTTTTACGTGAAGACTGTGCACACGCAGCAAGCGGGGAAAAAGGCGGAGCCGTTACCGAGACGTGAGCTCGGATGGAGCAAAAGGAAACGTTTTTCTGGCGCCTAAAGCAGCAGCGCTTTTTCCTGTAACCACCTAAAATGTTTACTTTGAAACAGCTGGAGGTCCTTCATCAACCACCTGATCAGTAAGTGCCAATGTGAAGAAAAGAGAACTTTGTAGCTGCTCCATCCACCGCTGTT
>JASGAU010407625.1:301-41521 GCA_030220045.1 Australoheros facetus
AACAGGAGGACAGAGGGAGGGGACAACACAACATAAAAAAAATACTTGTCTGTTTTATTATTAATTATTTATTCATATGTATTTTCTGCTGTGTTTGTGTGCCTATTTTTGTTATCTGTAAAAGCTGCTACTGGAACTTTAATTTCCCTGTCGGACTCTTCCTAAAGGGCTTAATAACGTTTTATGCAATCTCTTAACAATCAAAGATGGTGGCAGTGCAAGTAAACATTTCTAAAACTGTAAAACTTGTAATCTGTATAGCTACTGTTGTGGATTTGTGACTTGGTAATTGAGCTGCACACAGAGCACTGACCAGGCGCTCTCCATGAATGTGCTGCAGCAGTGCTTTTAAGTGCAAAAAAACAAGCATTGTACTGCATCGCTAGTGATGCCTGAATGGTTCTACCTTGCTGAAGAGCAAAACATTCCTGTCTTTCTTTGTTTTTCCGACTTTTTTACTGTAACGTGCTCCACATGGGAGTGACGTCACTCTGAGCTCTGACTTCCGAGGTAAATGGAATGCAGGATTAACATCAGACAGAAGAAATCCAGTCTTATCTAGAGAAATTCCAAATGGGAATATGACAAAAGTCTAGGGAAAACTAGAGTCAACATCATCAGGGCACTTAGTTCTCATGGAGGAACTTCTGTTTGGACCATGTTCCACTGCCTTTCTTCTAACTACTGTATTCCTAATGGTTGCTAATGTGAACGAAGTTGAAAAGTTATCTAACCTGAGCTGACACTATACACTAACCCAAACTCTCTGAGAGTTAAATCAGCTTGAGGCTGTGAAAGAATTGTAGCTGCTCATATAACATAACTAAGCTAGCTAGCTAACTTTACCAGGTCACAGCTTTGGATGACATTAACAACAACAGTGCTCTGGATGGTACAGGACCTCAAAAGAGGATCTAATTATTTCTTGTAATGGATGGATAGATGAAAACAAACTCAGATCCTATTAGTTCTACAAAATATTTCTGCATCTCATATTTACTGCTAGTCTCAGTGTTCATCAGAAACTCCTGATGCAGCAGGTTACTATTTCCAGACGAGAAAAAAAACATGGATAAATTACTTGATCCTATCCACAGATGGTATAAAAGATGAACATAGCCACCATGACATGATCCTGGTGCTTTATGATGCTTCCTAACAAGTGTTTGAATGACGCAGCCAAACTGCTGCTACACAGCAAAGATTAGAGCACATTATTCAGCTCAAGACAGCTACTCTGCAGGTGCAGCCTAACAGTAATTCTATCTCACTACACTACGGGCTAAGGATGAAAACTGTGCTTCGCTTTAGGGACACATTACCATGCACCTTTGTTATGGGAACTGTAATGCAAAATGCAGTGAAAAGTCTCAGGGGCCAAAAAAACTCAACATGTTAGTATCACTTTCCGAGCTTCGATCAAAGAATACAAATGCATTATGTGTATGTATTAGTGGACATGCATATTCTGTACCTGTAGTAAAGGTAGTGGAGACTACAGCACTGGTGTCTAGTCCTCTCGCAGCCTGCAGCTTGACAGTGTACTCTGTAGTCTCAGCCAGTCCCTCCAGTCGAATCCATGTGTCCTCTGCATCGAGAATCAGCTCCTAGCGCACACACGGGACCAAATTCATTCACATAACGCATACTGTCTGAGGGAGACAATGTCAGATAAAGAAATTACATTCTGTAAAAGTAATAATTTAATGTGTATTCAGTACAAACCTCAGGGTAAAAATAAATTCAGTTAGAAACCCCTTAGGTCACTGATAAAACAATGAAATGAAATTTTGGCAGTAAAGAGACCTTCAAGCTATTTTTGTTTAGGAATGACAACTGGACTTCAGGTCCAGTTGCACAATATTCCCATGGTAACACAAAGAAATGAGGTGTATTTAAAAGAAATAAAAAATGCACACTATTTTGCTAAAAGTATTTGCCCATCTGCCTTCACACGCATATGAACTTGAGTGACCTCCCGTTCTTAATCCACAGGCTTTAATATGATGTTGGCCCACCTTTGCAGCTATACCAGTTTCACTCTTCTGGGAAGGCTTTCCACAAGGTTTAGGAGTGTGTTTATGGGAATTTTTGACCATTCTTCCAGAAATGCATTTGTGAGTTAAGACACTGATGTTGGACAAAAAGGCCTGGCTCCCCAGTCTCTGCTTTAATTCATCCCAAAGGACAGGTGGCTAGTCTGTGGCAGGTCCAATACAGAGAGACAGACAACCATGACATTCACATGCCCTATAGGCAATTTAAAATCACCAATTAACGTAACCCCACCAAGTGCATGTCTTTGGCCTATGGGAGGAAGCCAAAGTACCCCTGAGCCCAACTCCTGAGAAACAACCCCTGAAGGCCACATTAAGTTTGGAGGTCTATAGTGATTGACTGCACTCCGTGATTTTACATGGCCTACCATTTCAAGCTTGAGTTGCTGTAATTCCCAATAGTTTCCACTTTGCTATAATACCACTGTGGAATATTAAGTATATATAAATTCCACAACTGGACTTGTTACACAGGTGGTATCCGATCACGGCACCTTGCTGGAATTCACAGAGCTCCTTACACAAGTGTTTGTAGAAGCAGTGGTGGTTGATTTTATATACCCGTGACCATGGAAGTGACTGGAACACATGTATTCAATGACTTGGATGGGTGAGTGAATACAGGGTATATTATGGTAACACTTTCTGTGTTTTCACAAAAGTGTAGGAGAACATGCAAAATACAATAGCAGAGGAACTGAAAAACAAGAGACAGTAAGGGTGGGGTGGGTGGAGACAAATTAAAGACTTATCATACAGCTGGGCTGAGAAGCTGCGAAGCAATCAGGAAACAAATATTTCTATTTTAAGGCGTGACACTACAGTGCAGTCACTTCCTTTGTTTTTGTCTTGAGGAGCCAAGATGTTTGACTGTTTTGTGAGAGCGCTTTCTGTGACACCAGTTTCTTAGATGTGACATGAATCCACTGGCATGAGGCTCGACTGATGAATAGAAACTTGTGTGTCTGTGTGTGTGTGTGTTTGAATGTGAGTTTTTGTGTATGTGTGTTACAGTTTGGCCTGGGTACATATTAAATATAAACAAGAAAAAAATGAAATATTCAGCTGGTTTGGAAGGGGAAAAAAAATCACACATTCTGAGTCAATGTGTCCATGTGAATTATGCAGGGAAGCAGCTGGTAAATGGTGTCTCTCTGTCTCAGAGGATCTGTCTTTGTCCCGCTGGGTTTTCAGGGTCAAGATAAGATTTTTATTGCAAGCGAACAGCCCCGTCTTATCAAGGCTAATATATACCTACATGCGCTTGCTATCGATTGTGTATGCGTAGCTGAGTGGTTGGATGTTTGGTGTACTTGTCCTTGTGTAAGATCTTTATCATTCCAGGCATGCACATAACTGACACATGCATTTACAAGCCGTTCAGTAAACGTTCATCAGATAAGAAATTAATCTGAAAGCTGCTTTGTGTAAATTATAAGAGCCTATTATCTTACTAACAGGTGAAGCTGATTGACCAGCTGTAAGGCTCACCAATATGTGGTTAGGCTACTGCTCAGGTAATACTAAGCCACACCTGAAGCAGGCTGAAAGAGAAAAATCTTACAAGCACTTCATTCTGTGGCTGCAGCAGTTGTTGTAGTTCTTTGTATGAGCTGTATGAACTTGCGTGTTGCTCGATACCATAAATTAAAAATGTGGCACATGTTGTTTACGCAGCTCATAGTGGCGAACAAAGAATAAATAAATAAATTCTAATATCTGAATAAATTATATATCTATAAAAAAACAGGTTTCATACAGGTGCTGGAAAACACTTGAGAGTGCTTGTGTTTTCAAGGTTTGAAAAGTGCTTGGATTCCGAATAAAGAAACTGGACGGGTTTAAACTGTAATGTGACAGTAATCACTATCTGCCTGAATCAATTTCTTTTTCCATAAAGCAAATAAGCTCAAGGGAGCCTAATTGCTTTTGACTTTCACAAGAAATACAGACGATGACTTGAGTCTCACTAGCCACTCTAATCTCTTCATGTGTGGCGTAAGTGTGATTTTTTTTGGGTGTGTGTCCTCTGATGCAAAGTGAGCAGGAAGTGACAACATGTCAGGATGTTGCTGCTTAATTGAGTGATGGCTTAAAAATAACAAACACAAATCATGGTGGAAACAAGAAGCAGATCCTCAAGAGTAAAATCTGTCAAGTCTGCAAAAAGAGCATGCAGCGTGCTACCATAAGAGGGTTTGTGTTGTAAAAGACACGCTGCAGTTCAGATTTTTTTTTTTATAAGTTTGTTTAATCTAGCTCGCTAAATTATACATTTCTCAAATATGTATCCCATCTGTCAGCATTAACGTGCAGAACTCCTCAAGCTCCCGAGGATGAAATGGACTGTGATGTTTAGCAGCAGAGAGTCAGTCTCCAGTGAAATTCCTAAAGCATTTCTTTAAGTTGTAAACTCTCCACACTTCACTCGCTCAGCTCTGGACTAATCTGATCTTTCTCACACTGCTAACTCGGTCAAGTCTCTGAACTCTTTCCAGTCATTAATAACTGGAAAAACACCCAGGAGATTGTTGCCTGATGTCAGAAGAAACACATACATGTTTTTTTTCCGGTGAGTCTATATGTGTGTGTTGGACAAATAAAAATAATAATAAAGTTGATCTATATTGATTTTTCCTTATATCATCGTGCATTACACTGGCTAACATTTTCAATTAATCAATTTTTCTTTCAGTTCATATAGCAACAAAATACAAAGCAGCAGTACTATAAAGCCCCACCTGAAATCTTATATCTCCACATATTTCCATACATCTTCATACTCCTCTCTGTCTCTGAAGGCTTGATCAATGTTTATGTTACCTTAGCAGTGGAACCAAGAAACTGAGAAACGACGGGGTGAAAATTAACTAAATGTTGTGTTAGAAGCTATAGATTACTTGCTGTGGGCTTACAATGTTTGTTTGGTTTTTTTTGCACTTATAATGAACTGCAAGAACCACCAAGATTTAAAATGACTGAAATGGAAATTTTGAGCTGCTCATGTAATGCACCTGGCTGCTGTTTTAAGGCTTAATTTAAAGAGCCGTGTTCATTGTATTCGGGTAGCAGCTTCTTGTTTCCAGTTAGTACTGATCATCTCTCACTTTTTGAAAAACACTGTCTGCAGCAGGTCATACTAGCTGTTGCTAATTTACATTAATTCTGTCAGTGCCTTGATGACATTTTATTAATATTATGCACAGTTAAACTTGGCCATGGTGGGTTTTTGAAATTTTGGCAGACAAAAACTGTTTGAGGTTAAAAGACACATCACAGTAAATCCCCCGAGCAGATCAAGCGCTCTCTTTCCACCTGACGGCCTCCCATCAGCTAAGGAGTGTGGCATATACATATTTAAGCCACATTTAGGTAAGTAAAACTTAATTAAAAAAAATCCCCAGTGAGAAGTTCACTTCTTTAGCTTGTGATTCAGTAAGCCGGAATTGGATGTACGCATAAGAAGATTTTAACAGGAAAGCTGGGTTGCTGTTCAAAGGCTGCTGTCTGTCAGTGATGACAGCTAAACAGATAACAGATAAAACAGAAAAACAGCTGAACTAAATCAGAATAACGAGACATGAAACAAAACTAAATGCCAAGCGCACAAGACTACCGACGAACAAAGTAAGACAGGAAGTAAAGAAACAGAGATGACAGGAAACAAGTAAAAGAATAGAAAACTCAAATTATGACCACACAAGAATCTAAACTAAAAAACGCACAAACCCAGGGTTCATGACAGGCGTTTTATTGGATTGAGATCTGGTGACTGTGAAGGTCATTTGAGTAGAGCAAACTCACTGTCATGTTCAAGAAACCGGTTTGAGATGACCTGAGCTCTGCGACACGGTGTGTCTGAAAGCCTTCCCAGAATCAGAAGATGGGTACACTGTGGTCATAAAGGGACGGAAATGGTCAGCGGCAATACTGCTGTGTGGTCAGTTGTGGTGTTTAAATGATGCTCAGTGTCCCAAATGTGCCAAGAAAATTTCCCTCACACCATTACACCACCACCGGCAGCTCGAACAGTTGACACAAGGCAGGATAGCTCCATGCGTTCACGCTACTTACGCCAAATTCTGACCCTCCCGTCCAAATGTCACAGCACAAATCGAAACTCATCGGACCAGGCAATGTTTTTCTAACCTTCTACTGTCCAATTTCTGTGAGCTTGTGTGAATTGCAGCATTATTTGTTGTCGTCATTTGTTTCCTGTTCTTAGCGGACAGGTGTGACAACCTGCCTTGTTTAACCCACCAGCTTCAAGGTTTGATTATGTTGTATGTTCAGAGACGCTCTTCTCCATTCTTCCTCATTCCAATGCTCAGCAACAGGTCATCTTGACCATGTCTACATGCCTTAAACGCTTTTCGTTCTGCCATGTGATTGGCTGATATTTGCATTTAAAAGTTGTTGACCAGTTGTACCTAATGAAGTGGCTGCTGGGTGTATCTGGACACTGTAAAAGAACATAAGTACATAAAATAATAGTATATATTTGATATATACTATATCAAGTTCTGTTTGAGCTAAAGAAAATTTATGCAAATGTATGCAAAGTCTTAAAAATAGCACATGAAATGTTGATTCAGTGTTTAAAAATAAACCATTACCCCCCAGGAAAGGGCAGAAATGCTGCGAATGGGGTCAGCAGTAAGATCCTTCATCTGAGGAGAATTTCTGCTTGTGAAAAATCTCATAAAAGGGATAATCTTAAGAGTTACTGCATTCTTAGTGCGTGAGTGACACCCGATGGACAACCGCACAGCAGTGCCACATTTGCAAGGTCAGAATGTGTGTGTGTTTGTGTGTATGCGTGTGTTTGTCTGAGAGCAAGACTTGTGGTAGATGGTCATTACAGTACATCAGTATGGATCTTTGTGCTTGTTTTGACCACACAGCTCTGACTAATGTGCTTTATTAGCGTTACTTAGCCACATCAAAACATTTAATCAAAATAAACAACGTCTCTACCGAGGCACATTATAATCATATCTCTATTGGACAGGCAATCTCACTGTGCGGTTCCCCTTGTGCAGGTGTGTCTGTCACTGAATCGCTGAATACGTGACTGCTACACAACAAGAGATTACTTGATTGATAAAATTAGAATTTTTAGGCCTTGTCATAAAGTTGTGATTGTGCATTAATAATTTTCCCTGATCATTATTTAACTCCAGTATTTTCACTACTTTCCAAGAAAGGGTTTCAACACATCTGACATGGATTATCATCTTTCTGACATATTTCCTGTTGATTACAATTGACCAATTAACATCCTGTGACACGTATCTAAGTCCTGAGCAGGCTCGTTTGTTTAGTTTTTTCTTTTCTTTTTTTTTCTTTAACAACCTTACAAAAGTAACAGGGTTCATTGTTGAGGCAACAATGGCAGGAACTTCAGTACAAAGCCATTCAACTGGCTAATATTTCAATAGGAGCAGTGAATAAAAGTCACATCTGCATCTGTGGCATCAGTAAATATTGTCAGAATTTGTCGTGGCAGTTTAACATTTGATGACCAAGAAGCTCATGCGTTTGTGTAATATGTAAGAAAAAAACAGATGCCTGGCAACATCAAAGCAGGACATGATCAGACTGCATCCGCAAGAACTTTCCATTGACAATTACAACAAGAGGGAGATATTACAAGGCTGGATGCTTGACCCCCACAGTGAGGGGATCTCTGCTGTGCTGTGATCTGTATGATGAGAGTCTCTGTTTGCTGCTCTCCTCTGTCTGCCTGCCTGTTTCACTGTGGGCGTGTGTGTGCCTCTTCAGCTGCAGGGTAGAGGACAGCTATCAAAATGTAAGAAGCAGTGTGGTGATGTGGCACACAGTACCAGTCAAAAGTTTGGACACACTCACCCAACCAACTTGCACAACCAACATAAACACCTTAAACATCAAAAAAAGTTTAAAGTCTTTACAACATAGTGCAAAACTGAAGAGAAATGTGTGTCAAAGACAGTACAAAGATCTTAAATCTTTGTACTGTCTAGAATTCCTTCAGGTAAGTAAAAAAAAACCCCCAAACAAACACATTTCCAGCCCCGAAGGAGAGATTTGTGCATAACTAGCTGCAGTGTGTGAGCAAAATAACCCAAAATAGGGGCTGCAATGTCTTCCATACCCTTCATCATAGTACTCGCGTTGTCTCCCAGAATCACATGCACTAGCTTGTGGGATCCTCCAGTTATTAAGTGTATCTGTAATGGAGGCTGCAGTTGAACTGCTGGTGTGTGACCCCTGCAAGCTTTTCACCTGTAATGCACATGCTGCAGTGCATGAACTCCTGGCACTCTTTCAAATGAAACCTCTGCAGCTGCTTGATTAAATTGGTTGCATTGTATGACACAACCAAATCTCATATCTTAAGTCACTGTCAATCATTACACCTTAGGCAAATAACACAGCATACCAGGTTGATTACGCTATACCAAAGGTTATGTCACTTACTTTACGGCTGCCATCTGGTGTCTTGTATGTGAGCATGTAGTTGTCTATTTCGGCAATTGGCGGTTGCCATGAAATGAGGGCACTGCGGTGATTCACTTCACTGGCTGTCAGGTTCACGGGTGCATCCATGGCTATCAAAAACAGAGAAAACACATTACTTTGACAGTCATAAAGAAGGTATGGAGTCATTAAGTTGATGATAAGAGGACTTCTACTGGTCCTGATACTGCACATATATACTGCATTAGTGTTTAGCTGGTATGAGAGGAATCCCTGGCACCCAGTGTATTGTTATTGCATTTAGAAATTGAATAAGATATAATACATCTCAGCGTACCAAGTACCACCCCTGCAGTTTGAAGAGCTTGAACACAGGTACCTGATGCAGATGGGTACAAAAATGTCATTTCCAGAGCCAATAACATTCATGACATGCCCCTTTAGATAAAACAACAGCCGGTAGCTATCAAGCATTAGAGAAAATGTCTAAGATAATGTAATGGTATGACATTTCTTCAGTCAGGAGCTAAAACAAGACTATTTTAGAGCTGAATTTTAAAGTTTTTGTTTGGTGAAACCTCAGTTTGATTATCAAGACTTCTGGGATCTGTGTTAAGAATATCTGGGCTTTATTTTGTAAATAAGTAAGCATTCTTATGCATAACAATAAACTAAACACAGAAGGCTGAATGTTTCCTGTATACCTTCTGCAAAGTCACAAGGCAAAAAAAAAAAAAACTGTGGACATTTTTTAAAGGTTGTTTAGTCTGCTGTGCTGCCTGCTCAGGTTTTCTCTCTATGGACAGAACAAGCAGTAGATGAAGAAAAGTGGTAGTAATCCAGCCTCCTAATAATACCTCAGAAGCTCAGATGAAAGAGTCTCAAGTGTTAAGATATAAATTGCATTCATGCCAGTACTGCTGAAGGCCATCTTGAAAGGGTTTAATTATTTAGATTTTTCTGCCACTTAACCACAAGTGCAGTGCTGCTGATCTCCACGAAGATTTAAAAGATGAGGCAGCCATTACCACATATCTCTTATCGTTAACAAATGAAGAGATCCTGTACAGTAATTTGTTTTAGTCTGCATGTTAGTATTTCTTTAGATGTAGTATTTAGAGAATGTTACTCAGACAGGAGTAAATGGTGCATTTTGAGTAATATGCCAAATATTTACTGTGCTGGGGTAGAAGGAATGCGTCATCTACTGAGTGTGTGGTTCATGCGTTTTTAATCTTTTTTCAAAACAAGGTCTATGATACAGCTTAAGAAACACTTACTGTACTAGACTATAAATAATATACATTTACATACTATAAGTATCTATAAGAATGCCAGTTTTATTACTTAAAACAGCCCTATCATGCTTTTCCAAGCCATAAGCTCAGGCTTCAGAGTACTCCATTTCAGTCACACAAACGCCCTGTGTTTAAATCTGAAAAATCAGCCTACAGACAGAGCTTTTTTAACGCTGCAAACATGCTCCAGTGCAGTCACCCCAAAATCCTAACTGCACGTCGCTCGGCTTGGATGACGCTGTGCATCCCTCGAATGCTGATTGACAAGTGGGCCGAACACGTTTGCGTGGAAAAAAAAAAAAAAGATAATGAAAACCAAAGACAATGGCCGAAGCTGCCCACGCAATACCAAACCTGAACCATGATTTCCCCATTACCGTGCATGGCATCTGTGATACCGCACCCTTGGTAAGCAGAACAAAATATGTGTGATTCATTAGTTTCATATAGATTCTGCAAAGATCTAAATACCCTTTGAGAACTGAGACATGGTATTCTTTTATCATTTCTTAAGTTTTGTGCTCAGATATGGTGACAACACAAATAAAGAGGCCGCACCTATTATCAGTTATATCAGGCGCTGCTGCAATCATGTTGCCTACCAACCACCTGCCCATGGGTCTATTTTTAGGGTTTATGTACCTACAACACCTTAAAAAAGCATGGTATTATTTTAATTTCACAACAATTGCCTTTATGTCAACAAAATCTGAATTATGTATATGTTATGGTGTCACTATGCTGGTTAAAAGTACCTAACAATGGACTAAAATTACAAACAATAATATACCACAGGCATGTAACAGTGAGCGTAACATGTCTACTTTTTACAGCCATAAGCCAACAGAACAAACAACAAAAACAACAAATATTTGACTATTTCAAAGCAGATCGTGCTATCTCTACCTTCTAAGAAAATACAACATTGTAAATGTATTCCATGAGGTGTGTACTATGAAATTGCCCCATCAGCACTCTCAAATCCCTGTAGGACTAAAAAAAGCAGTGAGATATTTTTCCACGTTTAGTCACTGCACATCACAGCCTCAAAAGCATTCAAGCTCTTGATCAGCAAGCCCACCCAAGTTTTACTGCACATTACATCACGTCATCCAAGTATATACTTGGTCCCTGCACGGCTTTAAACACAGCTTCATTATAGCGCCTTTGTTGATACTTTAACCACATCACAATGAGACTCACCTCACTTTCCCAACCTTACATCATCCTTTTTAAGCCAATATCTGATCTTCTGACATGTCGTGGAAGCACTGACATGCTCTTACCTTATTTTAGTGCATGATATAAAATAGATGACCCTCTATTTGGAAAATCAGTTTCTTGGAGTTACATCATGACTCTGGGGCACATCGTCAGCCTCTCACGCAACAGCACTCGGTGTAAGGGAGGACGGAAACAAATGAAGTGCTGAGCTTTGTGTGCTCAGCAGTCCAATATCACCTCTGTGAATAAGAAATAAAGATATCCACTACGTAGCTGTCTCTTTCTGTGATTCTCTTTGTCTGATTACTTTACTTTTGATAGTCCTCCCTTTTCTCTTCTATTCATCCTTCTGTAGTGAACCTAACATGAGTTTCTAGAAGAACTGAAGCGTTAACTCTGAGCTCAACATCAACCTCTAAACTGAACTCAGACTTCATAAAACTTTGCAAATACAAAGAAAATCCTCAACACCAGCTTCCCCACACACTTGTCAGTTAAATCCTTGTGTGTGTACACATATTGAAAGATCAATGACAGCTTGGTAATTAACTGCGTGTACCTGAGCTGATAACCTCCTGAGAGTTGCAGGGTGCCTTCTCTCACAGACAGTGATAGGCAGATTCACGCTGCGTGGCAGGAGGATTGAGAAAGAAGAAACAAAGAGTGTTTTAGAGTGAGAGGATGAGTTGTGCGCTTTAAGATAAAAGCGGCACTTTGCAGAAGTCCACGGTGACGTGCCAATCTCCTCTCATGCACTGCATCGTATTTATTGACCTCCTCTGCATCTTATTTCTGCTTTTCCTCCTTCTCCCTTTGTCTGTTTTCCCCCATTTCCGCATCAACCTGGGGTCTTCTTCTCCTTCAGTTTCCTTATCTCCATTAGTGCTTATGTTTCTCTCTTCTTCTCACTTTCCCATCCTTTGTCCACCTCCTCTTTTCCTCCTTATCCGACAGGCTGTCACTCTATCTCAACGTGCTGCGCAATGAATGGAATTTATCTTTTCTTCTTGTCATTCCCCCGTTGTGATGAACACCACTACTGGATGATGTCTGTGTAGGGGATAGGTGAGAGGGGAGTTTCTGATTCATAGAAATCGGGGGGCATATAACAACCATCATTTAGCCTGTCTTTATTCTTCCTTTCTCTTCAATTTCCAGCTAAATCTGTCCCCTTGTCTTTCTCTCTTTCATGGTCTCTCTCCAATTAAACCTTTGCATGGAGTGTGGCCGAGCAGGTGTTTCACAGTTCCTGGCAGCTCTGACGCTCTATCTTCAGATGAGGAGGTTTGAACAATAGGATTGGGATGAATAGGTTTGGCTACATCTAATGACTCATTAACACACGTTGTAAACAATTCCAGAGGAGAAAAAAAAATAAGCACACACAGAGCAGCAGATGGGAAGGGCAGCACGGGTACCAGCAATTTGTTGCAATGAGACAAGAGGGAGGAAGTTACTCTTTTTTGAGGAGATATCACATCTCCATGCCAGTTTGCAAGTGAGTAATTGTGTCTGGATGATCTACAGGCCATTCATTTCTGTTTATGAAGTCAAATGTAACCAAATGCTACTTGAATAAAACTCACAGATGGAATAATGATGGCCAAGAAAACATTGTGTTATTACCTTTTATATTCCAACTGTCTACTCCGGCATACATATGTGCCCTGTCAATCACTTTTCCTGTGTCTCTTTGGAGAAAAAAAAATAAAGTAAAAGAAGAAATGTATGTATTATATGTTTTGTTTTCACAACAGCTCACCCCCCCCCTTCCAGTTTTGCATTCATATGCAAATCAGTCAAACAGAGCCAGACAGAAGGCTGCCGCACAAAGTAAGAACTAAACATCTCGAATAACTGTCAGCTTTTCTGCTCAAGTCTCTTTCTTAACTACAGTAACTCATATACGAGAATGCAAGTCTTTACTTAAGCTTCTTGAAGATGATAAACCAAAATAAACATCAGCTGGTGAAAAGACAATAAATCTATTAAAGTCAGTTTGCAGGATATACAACAGATTTGTTGATCAGCTGCTGCAACTAAACATACCTGCAGATTTCTGCAAATAGATGCTAGTACTTTGTTTCCTTACGGTGTAGCAAAGACACTCTGAGAGCCTGTGGGCTGCTGTCAGTCAAACACAGCCATTCCCTCCAACCAGCTGAGATGAAAAGCAGCATTTCTGTCTCTCTTTTATTTTTTAAATAATAATAATAATTATATATGTGTGTGTGTGTGTGTGTGTGTGTGTCATGGATTGATATTACATATTACTAGATGTTATCCTAAAAATAAATACTATATTTGATACATAATTAAACCGATTAACAGCACAGGATTTTTGAGGGCAGCACGGTGGCGCAGTGGTTAGCACTGCTGCCTCACAGTTAGGATAACGCTGAAAGGTCTGGTTTTGATTCCACCTTGGCCCAGGCCTCTCCCTCTCTCTGTGTGGAGTTTGCATGTTCTCCCTCTGCTTGCGTGGGTTTCCTCCGGGTACTCCGGTTTCCTCCCACATTCCAAACACATGCACTTACTGGGGTTAGGTTAATTGGCTACTCTAAATTGCCCATAGGTGTGGATGAGAGCATGAATGTGAGTGTGAAAGGTTGTCTGTCTGTCTTTGTTGGCCCTGCGACAGGCTGGCAACCTGTTCAGGGTGTACCCTGCCTCTCGCCCTATGACAGCTGGGATAGGCTCCAGCCCCCCCACGACCCTGAACAGGATGAGCGGAAGCGAATGGATGGATGGATTTTTGAGGAAGCAAAAAGATAAAACTACACCGCATTGTCAAAAATGCACCAGTTGCCTGAAGAACAGAGATTACGGTCGTGTAATAGCGGCACTCAGCACTTGGTGAACAACTACAGTGTGAACCAGAGCTCTGTTCAGCTGCCTGCAGCAAGGATCACTGCTGCTTGAAAAACGTGCCAAGCTCTTCTTAGCTAGCAGGTTCAGACACATCTGAGGGAAAAGTTCTGGTGCTGCAACCTACAGGCTTATACAGCCACCCTCAGCAAAAATCCTTATTTTCTAGCCTTTTAGCTTAAATAACAGCCTTTGGGGAGCCGAACTGCCTTACTCTTCAGACAACAAAAAAACTTTCATCTGTGGTTAAAAGGCTTGGGAAATCCACAAAGTATCCTACCGCAACCAAAATAAATCAGGAAATGAATTGAATAAATATTAACCGTGGATGAGGCTCATCTCTTTTTCTACACTTCTGCTTTCAGCAGGCATGTGGCAACCCTTCCCAAAAGAAAAGTGAAAACTTGACATCCAAAGCTTTTACTGACCTTTAGTACATTATGTGGTTGCATCTAAATCGGGCATCCCAGGAATTACAGCTTCTTTTTCAGAACTTACTGATCTAGTTCAACTAAACCCAAAGCCCAAGTCTGAAATCCAAAAATCTTCTGCAGTCCAACAAACCTTTAGTAAAAATGATTTAGGCCTCAGTCACACCAGCTGTTGGTGCCATACCTGTTGGTGCCAATCTGACAACTGCTGGGCACGAGGGAAAATGTGTATTCCTCAATTGTTTGACAGTGGCTGCCCGAAGTTGCGAACAGTCACTGTGAAATCAATTGCTAAATCCCAGGTTTACGCAGGCTCAGAAACCGGCCAATGACCCCCTGGAAACCCAACGGGTCATTAGGGAAAAGTATTATCTGTGACTGGTTGGTGAGTGGTTGCTTGAGACACTGGCAGGTTTCACTAGTGTGAAATTTGTCACAGTATGCAGTGCTGCACTGAAACCTTCCTTTGGTCACTAGCAGGTTGCCACAGACACCAGCAGTTTGCATGGAAGATACAGACAACTGAGAAAAATGTAAAACAGGAAATGTTCGCATTCAAAGTAAAATTTCAGCTTTTTGAAATGTGTTTATGTGGTAAGGCACATATTTTACTTTGAAAGCAAATGGTCTTTGTTTCCGCTGCAGACTGCACTTTTTCAAGTTTCACAACTGCTCAAAAATAAATGGCGAGTGTTTGCAGACAAGCCTGCGTCCTTCATACAAACTACGGCTGGCTGCAGCAATCTCCTAGCAACCGAAGCAATCACAGGGAGGTTTTTGGTGCTTGATTTCACACACTGACATCCAGCAATCTCCAACCACCGCTTGTCAACTGTCAGAAAATACACATTTTTCCCAAAGCAACTGGAGGTTACCAGTGGGTTCCTGACTAGGCTCTAAGCCTCTGTGACTAGTAGGCCTTATATTGCTTTAGATTTCTTAAAAATGATGCCCCAGCTGTTGCCAGTGTCTTTCACTTGAAATTTGTGCCCTAGATATTACATTTTTACTTAAAAAAACTATTCATTGGCTTACTATGGTAAAAACTAAACAGAGCAGTAATTCTCAACTCCGAGACCATGTAGACAGACAAAGGAGCAAAGTATTCAAAAAGAAAATCAAAACATAAAAGCAGAAATAAATCAAGAAGTAGGCATGGTGGCACAGCAATAGATCCAAAGCTGGGGTAGCTGACCAAATCAATCAATGGTCTCATCTTTTCTCACAGCTCATTCACAACATGACATTTTCCACTGGAGTGCAATAGCGCGAGAATGCAAGCTGTGAGAGAGGAACAGAACCATGCTTTAAGGTTTCAATTAGGAAGTTTAATTAACAACACTGGAAGAGCTCTTTGAAGCTGAGGTTGACTGAGGCTCCCCCTGCTGAGACATGTCATCATCAGTCCTGCAAGGCAGAAGACTTAATTGTTGTGCGTTTGAGTGCTCACAGGGCCACATAGTACACAGCTGTGTGAATACAGCTTACTGTATACGGTACAAGTGCACTGGGAGGCTGACAGTGTCAAAAACTCAAATTGAATTTAGTCCCTTTGTGAATTCATGTAAAACTTAAGAGAAACAGCGGTGGGTATGTAAATGAACATAACAGAAATAAAGTACAGTTGAAAAGAGAAGGAAGAAATCTATTTACTGATCTACAAAATCAATACAGTTCAGCTTTGCTAGTTTCTGTATGACTTTAGGTTCTTTAAATGCAGGACAGTATTGATAAAATATTTGGCATATTTATGAATGAACACAGTGAGTCCTCTGCAAATGCCTTTCCTCTTTTTCTGTTTTCCCCACCCGAGAATATTTCCTCCAGACTGGCACGGCAAGAATAAATTCAGTCTGTTCCACTCAGAGAAGGACAGCAGCAAAGGGAAGCACCCGACCGTTTCCTTAATTCAATAAGACAAGATATTCAAAACAAAACAAAATCCTTGTCCTCACTCCGTGGCAGGGCCTGGATCACAACAATTTCCCTGCTTCTTTTATATGAGGGATCCTAACCAGGGCAGGAATGTGTGTTTCTGTCGCTCTTGTTTTGTTTTCTTGAGAAGCAGAGGTACATGATGCACCAGCAGAGCATCTGTTTCAAAATTAGAAGCACCTTAAACTGCCAAGAACATCTGTTTATGTATGAGTTACTATAAGTATGTGGTGCATTGACATGGTTGCAGGCACACCTAATTTTCCTGAGACCCATAAATGTTTTGAAGTGTCTGCAGCCCTGCTCTCATACATTGTCAGAGCTTGTTTCCATTTCCAGTAGTTCATATCTGCTGCAGTGCAGGACAGATATCTCTGGTGCTCATATCCCATAGGGGATATGAACTCCTCTGCTGACTGATTTTTTTTTTTCTGCAAGAACTTTAGAAAAAGCTAAGTTTACAGAGCTGCAACTCAGCTAAACTGGAACAATTCCTTCACCCCTAACTTTCCTTTCAGTGGAGCAGGCGATAAAGGTGAATATACTTTTAGTGGGGAGAAATGAAGGTGAAGCACGAAAGAGTTTAATCCTCATCACAACTACTGTTTGTATTCTGCCTGTCTAACCGTCAGCCAGAATACAGATGCTCTGCAACAGGTTTTACACACTGAAAAAGAACCAAAGCTATTTAAATACACATGACTGGCACTGTGAAACAATGTGTACACCTGATTTGCATTATTTGTGCTGCAAATTTTTATGCATGTAGGATTGTACAAAAAAACAAACAAAAATATACAGTAAATATTTAATAATAAAAGAGCAGCATACTGATCAAGTCACAGCTATCTTTAATTGTGAAACTAAAATCTAATAACTGTTTTAGGGGGAGTGTCATAGTAGCAGATGGTGAAGATCAAGTATTATGTTATAACCCTGAAACAACGAAGCAGGTTTAGGGTAGATCAATCAGTGGTGTAAAAAGACACAATTGCCTGTTTTCAATAATTTCTTCAAGTAACCCATTTTGGCAGATACGTGTTGGCTTGTTCTCCCATCAGCGCTTCTGCAGTTAGTGTGACTTTGACATGCAGGTGAGTTTGCCAGCCAGCATTACCTTCATTCAACAACAGTTATTTTGAAGTCCTGAAAAGGCACGCATGCAGTGAGGTGTATAAACAACACTGATGACTTCTTGCACCTGTCAGCTGGGAGTTTCTCCCACTCTTAGTCCAGTGTGTTCAAGCTCTTAAATGTTTGCAGCATTCATTTCACCATTGGTGGATTTCAGCTCTGTCTAAAGGTTTTCAGTGTCCTTAACATCAGGACTCACTGCTGACCAGTTCAAAACTAGCACAGCAGGACTGGTCCCCTGAGTGTTTCACTTCAGGTGTTTGGAAGTGGACCCATGGGTGCTATGGACTGGAGGGTGGACCTCTGTGGATCAGGTTTGTCTCACTGCATCCTGGAGATGCTCAGTCAAATGGGACCTGGGCAATTTGAGGCCAGTTCAAGACTTTGAGCTCTTTGTCTTCTCTTCTTCATGTTGATGGCCCCTGCTGGCCAGCAGCGACTGTTCTTGTCCACAAATGGCAATGTGGATAAAGAAGAGTCCACAAGGTGCCTTTGTACCGTGTATACACTGTGTCATGGTGGACTGTGGGATCTATAGTCCAAGGATACTCCAAATCAATAGGCCCCTGGCATCAACTTTTGCTCCTGAGGTGAACGAAGAAATCTAAACTCTGCTGGAGAAAGATGGTTCCCAATAATTCCCACCCATAAAACCCACAGCTGCCATTTCATCATTTTGAAAGAGTCCTCTGAGCTATTAGATAACTGTTAGACAAATACTTTCAACTTCAAAATGCTAACTTCATGTCAGGGTAGAGAGTCACCAGGCAAAAGGGACTGGTTAGATTTGAAAGAATCTTATTTTCAATTTAAGTCCTAATTCTATCAAAGCAGTCCTTTTGTGTATTGGACAAAGGCATTCAAATATTGCACTCTCATTCTGGGTTTTGCTTGTGCCTCGAGCCATCCTTGGCACCTGTCATGAATGAGGGCTTCTGGACCCTGAACTACCTATATGAGCTATTGATTTGGGAAAATTGGCGCATCCAGCGCTCACACAGGCCTGCTGGTAACACATTTACAATCTCTAAGGTTCAAGCAAAGAGAAAAATCATCTTACTCCCAGTCAGAAAGTTTCTTTTCAGGGTTGGAGTTGGACTGTATAATTAACAATCCATTGTAGGTTAGCTGCCTTAATTCCTGTTGCGTTTTCACCCAAATCACAATTTCACTCTCCGTCCACACGAGCTCCTGTTAGGTTTTATGATGGAAAGGTCTCAAACAGAGGTTCTCTTTGCAGGTTTCTCCATCTTGCCTGCGCACACTGCCTTGTGTATACATGTTTCCCACCCTGCCTTTCAACACTGCACCTTTGGAGAGACAAGGTTTGTTTCAACAGGGCTGTTCACCATGAGTATGTGGGGCAGGGGAGGGCTGTGCAAAAACAAATATGTGAATTTCATTTGGCAGGAGGAGCAAAGGTTGTAGATCAGTCCGTTAGAGCTGAGGCATTTTTACAGCCTCCATCCCGGTGTGATTTTTACTTGCGCAGCAGGATGTAGACTGTGACAATACCCGCATACTCATACAGTATATGCCCCTTCCCTCTCTCTCTCTCTCTCTGGATCTCTATCACAGCCTATTTAAATATGGCGCTATAAGCTGTTATATATCCCTAAAGGCGCCTCATATACTGTACTGGGAGTTTTAAACCACAGAATAGATTTCAACTCCTTCTAGAAAGAGAAGGCAGTGCACAGAGAAACGATCTGGCCACTGTGGATCTGTTCACCTCTTTTACTCACACATTTTACTGCCTGAAGAGGTTATCGCTATTGCTGCTGATTTAGGGCCAAGTCAACTTAATCTATCTGGCTGGGTATCACGGGTCGTGATCCCTCCCTACTAATGTGCTGCAGTGACTGAAAGGGGACTGGACGTAATACATATAACCAATGAGGGATGGAAACTAGATACAACACAGGTCAGCCCCCTACTACCTAAGGACCCTGTGAAGTGCAGTGTAGATTGAGGAGATGAGACTGTGCAGCATCTTTAATACTCCTTAGGGAGGGTAAGGCCTCTTGTGCAGGCAACACCCTCATTGGCCTTGACAGGAATGTTGAAGTTAATTTTTCAGGTCTTGCAAGGATGCAGTCCCCATGCTGATGTGGTGTACCTTGTTTCCCTCACATAGGAACACCAGTTATGCAGGTGTGTGTGTGTGGGTGGCTGTTAGTGTGGGTGGGTGGGTGGGGGGTTCATATCAATTGAAACTGATATTTATTGTTTTGCAGTTTTGTAACATGAGTATCTGCAGACCAAAGCTGTGTCACAAGATTCATCTGTTTTTTTTCCAGAAAATATTCTACATGATGTCCTCTACTTTCACAGGCACCAATAATAGTGATCACAATTTTATGCGAACATATAAATGCAGAGAGAAACTAAACCAGCTGAGATTGTATTCTTTACCCTACATGGATGAAGCTTATATAAGACCCACCCTCTTGACATCTAGTTACCACTTAACAGGAAAAATAATAATTCAATTTTTCCCAGTTATAAAATTTATATGCACCAGCAGTTTCCTCTGTTAATCATAATACTGGTGACTAAATGTTGTTTTTTAAGAAATAGTACTGCTGCTTATTCTATTAATCCCCTTTGAGGGGTGAATGATCTACTGCAACTTTTGAAGCGCAGTGTAGTAACTGCCCTTGGTCATAGAAAGTAAAAAACAGCAGAAAAATGAACAATTAACACACACACAGGTTTTGCTGTAAATAAAACCTCCCGTGGACACCCACACAAACACAGTAGGCTAAAGTCAGGCCTGGAAGAATGTCTTGCAGGTGACAGTGCTAGCCACTGAGTCACCATGCCACCCACCGTACAAGCTGAATTAAATGAATACTTACGAGTTTGAAGGTTGGTGATGACGGTGCCACTTGTGAGTGGTCCTTTGGTGGAGTAGAGGGCTACGGAGTAGGTGGTGCTTGGCTTGAGGTTGGATAGCTGCAGCTCCTGCTTGTTGCCATCCACCAGGAAAGTGTCAGCCGTTACTAGAAAACAAAAAACAGAACACAGAAAGCACATTTATGTTTACTACATTTACACCATCCTAAATAGACTGCATTGTATACCTTACATCATTGTATACCCAAAATGGGAAAAAGACTGCATTAACTGACTAAAGGCCAAAAACTAATTCAAAATCTTAAGTAGCGGATTTGGAGAAAATTTCTATCAGGTAAGTTTGGATAAATAACCAACAACGATGCACCACAGAATGCAAAGCCACAGGAAATCATTCCTACCTGTGGCCATCAAATTTTATAACCCCTCCTTATGACACCTGGACTATTTTCACCTTTAATATTTTGTCTATACTGTACATAGTATTGTTTTAACTTCAGAACATTTATTTTAACATTGCACTTTACATTTGCAGTTTACATTTTTACATTATATATCTTATGTAGCTAAATAGTTATCTTTAAAGTAAGTGTCTGTAATACTAATATATACATACAGCTGTGTGCCTCCATAGTCTAGTAGTTTACACATTTACTCAGCAAGTAAAAGATCACATGTTCAAGTCCAGCTAGAGACACAACAATGCTGTATGTCAAGAATGGTAATTGGAAACTATCAAACATGTGGTGACCTCTTGTGCAAAGGAGCAGCTATAAAAGAGTTTCTATAACAAAACAAGTTCCCCCTGGGATTTATTTACTATTCTGATAGCAATCCTACATTTCAGTCATAAGAGGTCTCTGATGTAAGAAAATTATTGTGAAGCCATGTTATAAGATACTGTGGGCAGGGTAGGAAAGCTAATAATTTACAATAATGTCATGTTCAGAGGCTCACTGGTACAATTATTGATTGTGGAGTATTAAATTATGGTGGTTATGATGAAAGCTGCATCTGCTTATACATGGCATTTCTGAAACGTCTTATAGATGCGGTTCTGGATATTTGAAACCTTTTTCAGTCTCTCCTTTGACTATGTGTACAACATACAGAAACTTCACGAGGGGAACTGATGCATGTTGATTCATCTAAGACACTACAGCAGACACGTAAATATTATTTGTAGTCCAGGCTATACCATTAATCTCTGATTCCGTGACAGTTTGCATTTTATTTTATGTGGGTGTTTCCATCAATAAAAATCTATTTTGTCATGCAGGACAATACACAATGAAATATTCAGTTATTGACCCTGGTTTAATACATTAACACTCAAGGGAATTTGTCTACAACTTACACTGCACTTTTCTAAAACCCTGGTTGGGGCTGGTTTCCAAATATGTGTCCAGCATATAGATGCTATCTCTGTATCTGAGATGATCTGGCTCCAATCCAGTCAGTCAGGGTGTAATTTACACACAGACTCCGACAGCTGAGTAATACAAATTTCCCTGGATAACACCAGGCATGGCACTCTGTGTGGGGTCATGTGCAAATGAGAAAGATGCTTCCCATTACATTTTCCCCAGCCACTTTACAAAAATAACAATATGAGATAACACTGGTTGAATGTTGTATTGACCTATTAGTAAAAAGATATCTGGTTATCCAAAAAAATAACACTTCTTGTAAACCTTCTATACCTACACATTTCAGCACTCTAGCTGTGCATGTCAAGTGTCTTTAAGCCATATCTGTACCTACTGCAACTTGGCAGGCATCCACTCGGTTCAGGGAGCAAATTATAGACTGGCTCTGAGGGGCCGAGCAATATGGCTATCTTTTACCTGTCTGGATATGGCTGTCAGACACTGAAGACATAGGCTGCGTAAGAAATGCATGCTGTCTAGTGCCTTCATTGTTTGTGCCAAGGCTAAGCAGTTTAACCAAGTATAATAGACTGTTCTAAAAGCAAGACAAATGGAGCTATGTTGCCTCAAAGGGCTCATCACACTGATCTCATTTCTTAATGGGAAAACTGTGATGGTATCTGTCACATCTCCACATGCAACCGAAGCTTTGGTACATCAACTTAACGATGAAAAAATAGTATTTATGGTCCTCTAAAATTAATATGAAGCCAATTTAAGTTGAACACTACAGTAATCTTGTCAAATTGAGAGGATGTTTTCATTATTTCATGTGCAGTAGTCACATTGACAACCTAGAGTTTAAGGCATCTAAGGGCCTTGATGATTATATCCAATTTTTGTCCTTTCACCATCTTTCAAACAGCAAATAAAAGCAAATGAATGAAAACTCACCCTGGTTGTGTGTAAGAGTCACCACATAGTTGTCAACATTGGACACTGGGGGATTCCACCTCAGCAGGGCTCCTTGTGGAGTGATGTTCAGGGCCGTCAACTCAGATGGCATATCCATTGCTATGTTTGCAATACAATACAAGAATGAGCATGGCATTTAAACAAAAGATAATAACAGGCTGTTTAACAGTTTGTCCCGTCATTTGTGAGATATTATTGGTACGTATGGATCACAGTGTAGAACTACTGGGGTTTACTCATTGCAGAGCAACTCACCAATCTATACAATTATGATTTTCTTTGCAACTACTTCAAGTGTCAGTGACGGGAAACTGAAAAAAAGCAGCAACAATGTGCCAAATCTTGAGCCACCCCTAATTTCTTCATATTTTGTTCCCAATGAGTCAAATTTTCTTGTAATTATGTGGTCTTGAGAAATAGTTCTCCAGGTTTTCTGAAGGTCTTTCAAAGTTCTTTGGAAAGAAACTGGACAAGTGGAGGACAAAAGAAGAAGTGGCAGTGCTAAAAAACAAAACAAAAAAGATGAACATCTACAGCAGATGAGCAGTATCTGAATGTCATGCCCTTAAGACCCGAGAGATGCATCTGGCCCTTCAGTTGATCCATCTACTGTTCACTGAAGCCTCATCAGAAATGGTCTCAGTGGAAGGCTGGCTGTCAAGGAGCCATTCTTAAGGAAGGAGAACAGGAAGGAAAGGCTGAGGTATGCCAAATTACACAAGAAGTGGACTGAAATTCAGTGGCAACAGCTCTTATGTATCTACAGAGGAGGTCAGGAGAGAGGTACGACAGTAAGTGTCTACAGTCATCTGTAAAACATGGTTGAGGCTCTGTTTTGGGGGCTGCATTTCAGCCAGTGGTGTTGGAGATCTTGTAAAAATTGATGGAATTATGAATGCAGAGAAGTACCATCAGATTTTTGATCTGATTCGCAACAGCTTCACTTTTCAACTTGACAATGATCCCAACACTGCCAATGAAATCATACCTGGATAAAAAAAACACTCAACGGAACACTATCAGTCATGGATTGGCCTCTCCAGAGCCCGGACCTCAATATTATTGAAGCAGTGTGGGATCATCTTGACAGAGAACAAAACAAAAGGCAGCCAACATCCAAAGAAGAGCTTTGAATGACCTTCAAGACCCCTGGAGAACTCCTGAAGACTGCTTAAAGAAATGTCAAGAAAGCTGCCACACAGAGCTCAGGTTGTGTGGAAGAATAAAGGAGGTCATAGCAAATATTGACTTTCAAGCTTGTACAAACTGTTTTTGCCTCACATCCCGTGTTTCCATTTATGTTTGCACATGTTTTCATAAACTGCTGCACCTACTTCCCATTTTCCTAGAAAAATATAAAGAAGTTAAAGGTGGCTCAAGAGATTCGCACAGTGCTGTCCACACCTAAACCTTTGTGTGGAAACTGTGACACTATTTATTGTCTCACGGCTTTCACAGGATTTCTCATTCAACTCTGAGCGGAAAAAAAAAAAATGGAAAATTAAAAACATGATAAGTTTGGACTCTGTCACTCACCACTTTTAATGGAAAATAAATCTATCACTGAATTGTGCACAAATTAACGAGCTCTGTCATATTTTCCTTCATACACAGAGAGTTTTAAATTCTGAATGCTGTGGATTGAAATACAATTGCAGACACACCTAAATTATTAATTAGACCAACAACAAAGCAATATATATTCATATGAATTACAATTAGAAAAGCCTAAAGACATGGATACTTTGCATGCATGCTGATTAATGATGACTCTTTTTGTCACTGTGATGTGAAAGTTTCATATTCTCCCGAGCCGCCTGTTTCACGCCCTCTTCCTAATTTTATTCTCAGACTGCTGGACATGGCAAAATTGAGTTTGAATTTAATTATACCTTTAACCTCAGTGCTTCAACCCCAATTTCTCCTCAGGCATGTTATTTTGGCACGGCAGAGAACACAGAACACTGCGAGTGATCCAAATCTCTGCCCAGATGAGGTAATTAATGTTGCCCTGCCCTCATCAGAATAAAAAAAAAGAATTGTGCTCTTTCTTATCGCCATGGTAGATGAACAAACCTGATTAAAATCATTACTTTAATTGCAAAAAGGTTTAAGTGAATTTAATGGAGCATTGCCAAGTCAATTAGATTGGCAATGGAGATAAAGTAGAGATGGCCAAAACTGAAAAAATAAATAAATAAATAAACAGGTCATCCTCCTTCATCAAGTCCTGCAATAATTTAATTATCATACTGCATCTTCTGATTGCATGGGTAAATTATAGGCTCAGGCCAGCTACGTCACACTTTCACTCAGATCCACAAGTCAAGCACCAGTAGGAATATACTGGGGGGAATAAAGTAATGCAGGCCATTACATGATTGCATGAATGATTTTTGATCACTACTTTTTATTTATTATGCACAGGATGTGGCACATTATGATGACTTGAGCTGTGGCTATTTTTTCAGAGCTTTCTTTGTATGCATAAAATCTGGATAGCATATAATGGACATCCATGCCAAATATCCTCAAAAGGACCATATTTAGGAGGCTGAATGGGTCAAGCATACTGTAAGCCTTTCATCCAAGAGATAAAGAAAAGCATCATTATTTCTAGACTTTTCCCCAGCATTATTTACTTTTTACCTATTTGTTTTCCTGCCACTGTTTGCTTAGATTTAGGCAACAAAATTACTATAATGATGAGAGTTTCACAATAAACCACTTGTTAGAAAACCTTTCTTCTTCTCCTACTACCATATTTTTCACATTTTAATTACGAAGCTGCAGGAGCAACACAAACACGGCAATATCAGACAGACCTGCAGCAGTCCAGATGAGGAGAGGTTTGATGTTCTAAGGGGATTTTATATGTTTTTTGGTTGCTTGGTTTGCTGTTACACGCACAATAACAAAGCTCTGAATTCATTATTTGTGTGTAATTCACAATAGAGGGCATTTCAGAAACACACCAGCTGTGTTGGTTGGTCATGAGTTCAGTCTGCTTTGTATTGTGACTGTGGCCATTACAGATAAATGTTAATCTCCAGTATATCTCTATGCGCCCTCTCATTGCTGTAGCAAAGCAAAAGAAAGTGGTTTATCAACGTGCAAACATGTTCTACACATTAACCTCGGAGCTACACTGGCTGTGTCTATGTGTGTTCACAATGTCATGTTAATACTCATGAGGCACACAAATATTTAGACACATAAACTGCGTGCTTTCTGCATATAATCTGTGCCGTTTTAGAGCTGCGGGGATACTTGCTGACTGATGATGCTGGATGTTGAGTGTGCTATAAGTGTAGGTAAAATGCTCACTCATACAGTCATTTCAAATGTGAGACCAATCATTACACCCAATCATTAAGTGAAGATTAATTACTGGTTTTGTGCCATTTAGTGGCTGAACCTAAAGGAGTCTTTAAGATAAAGATCATTATGTAAATTCACAGAAAATAATAATTATCATAACATTAACATAGTATTTAGTGCCCTGCTGATAAAGTGAGTTCTCTGTTTTCTGGAGCATGAACAGCATGAACTGCACATTATTACAATCTTTACTTGAGAACTCTTTCTTAGGAATTAAATATTTAACATTAAGTTAGCTACTTAGCGAGTATTAACTATTTCTGTGCATGTTAGTGTTAGTTGAAAATGGCAGACCACTTGATATAAATGAGTATTGCGCCTGAGTCAGTTTTCTATGGAAAATGATTAGGGCTAAAATTCTAAAAAAAAAAATTCTCAGAATTTTGGAGAACATTTTTATTTATTTTTCGGTGGCCCTAATTGCTCTTTAGAAAAAAAGTCAGAATTCTGAGAATAAACTTGAAAATCTGAAAAAAAAGTTTTTTTTTCAGTGGCTCATATCCTCTTCTGTAGTTTTCACCTTTAACTGACCGCAGAGTAATTGTTCTTTTGAGAGTATAAAATATGTTCGAAGTTGTAGAACAGCAAAGACAAGTCCAGTTAACAGGCCTAGCAGATTTCTGACAAAAAGACAAAGCTTTTCCAAACTGAACACCTATTTTCCCTTTCCCTTTATTTTAATTACATTTTTTAAATGCTACTCCTCTGCACAGTATATCTTTTTTTTTTTTTTGCATATTTATATTTACCGTTTCTTCTGTATGGCTGATATTATGTCTTTTCGACAGATTTTTTTATTAAGGGGTGTGTTTTCTGTGATGGCCATTACGTGTTAATTGGTATTTTGTGGAATATTTTAACTGCACTTCCATTAAAAATGCAAAAGCACTCCCCTCGTCTGTTTTCCTTTAAAACAGCTGGCAGAGAGGACTTTAATGGTCTTTTGACAAACTTGAGTTCTGGAAAGAGTAATACTTTACTGGGGGGGTCCTGACACTTTGCTAATGAGCACTGTCATTAGCCCTTAAACAGGGCTTCATACAGTCCATTTAGTGTCACCCCCACCAAATTCATCTTAGGTTAGCAGTACCTGCTGCGTTTGCAAAATGTAATATGGCTCCCCGCTTTCTCAGCCTTTCTCACAGTAATTGATTATGGATGTGAAGTTAAGTCGAAATTGCAGCGTTATTCAAGTCATTACATACTTGGCCAGGCAATGTTGGATTACGCTTTCAAATCCCTTGTTTATGTATTGTTGTTGAAAGCAGTGTAAAAGTGTCCCTGGTTGAGCATTCTGTGATGTGAGGAAAATGTTGTTTACCATTTCTAACAAGCTTTACACTGTAGTTATGTTCTTTTCAGGCTATTACAGCCCCACCGTCTCTGCTCATTGTAAGTACATTGGGATTGTTAGAAGAAGGAGCTGATAATAAAGAACTGGGGCGACAGGAAGCAAGGCAGAGAGGAGAAAGAGAAAGGGTCTCTTTTTTTTCCTACTGGATTCTTGAACCTCGCAGCTCCAGGTGAATCAGGGCTCATTGGTATGCAAACACACCTTCTACTCTCCTGTTCTCACTCTAATTCTGTGCTCTCCCCAGCTTTCACTTCTTCCTCTCTCGCACATGCATTGAACATTATGAATACAGCACTGGGAGAGCGTGTTAATCTCAGGTTAGTGGAATTCTTTCCCATAGACGCATTGTATCTCATAATCACACGCGTGTAACAGCGAGGTTTTATGTTTTCCTAACTTATGATTCAGTGCTAATTTTGAAAGCATGAAAACGTGAGACCTTTCATTTCAATAAATTCTGAAGAAACAAAGGAGGGAAGTAGAAAATAGGGGGTGTAAAGATGGAGGAAGGAGGAGAGGAGGAAATTGAGGTATAATGGGGGAGACAGAGAGAGACATCACAGTACTAAAAGATTGAAGCAAGTCAAAGGATAAAGAGATAGAAGGCAGGAGAGCTGCCAGAGAGATAGAAGACAGTGAGATGGCGCTGGGAGCAGGTTACCAATTACTGGGTCATGGAGTGGACACTTTCATCTGTTGCAGCAGCAGAGAGAGACTGCACCTTCTACAACATTAGCTGTACCCTTGGATTGTGTGCATGTTAGTCTGCTGCTCGTTTTTAACACGAACTGCGTCTCCCAGTGAGCGGCTGTCATAGTTGTGGACAGAACAACTGACCCAAAAGTCCAGCAGGGGAAAAACTCCTCATTTATTTTACATGGCAAACGTTTGTCCTTCTGCTGCCCTCTCGCAGCGAGATTTATTTTACTGGCGAACCGTCAAGAATGTGATTTTATGACAGCAGAGCAGAACATTACAAAAGACAAACAAAATGCAATTAAATCTGTGAGGTGATTTCCAGAAAATTAAATGAAAACTATGATAATGATTAAATAAGTTTTAATTAATATTTTTTATGTTTATTCATTTTATATTTATTTTTAAAGCAGGAAAAAAGCAATGTGCAGATAAACTTTGTAAACATGATCATTAGCTGCAGGTTTAATCCAGCCTGTTTCAGTCCATCACTGCACAGAAGAAAAAAAGCTTTATTTTAGTGCAACAGAATTACCTACCTTTGCTTTGTTTTAATACTTCTTAACTGTGGTTCCTACTTGTATGCTTTACCCAACATATTGCTCATAGAAGATGGAATAAAGATTGTATCAGAGTATCTGTTTGGTGACACTACCGCTAGTTGGAGAAACAATGGTTTTACCAAAGCTTTAAAGGTTAGTTCCTTTTTACAGCTGCTCATAAACATGAAGCAATAATTTTGAATAAAATGCAGTTGAAAGCTATCAAGCATTTATTTATTCAAATAATTAATCATTAAGGAAAATATGTATAAACTGTATAAACTGAATGAATCAATTTGTACCAATCAAGTAAATTTCATTTGACCAGAATGTAATTTTTTACACTGTACTTACGCAACAAAATTACATGGAAAACTGACATATAATCAAATTACTTAAAGTCAGTATTTTGGGCATAAATGTGTTTTCAGTGTTGGGAAATTTAGGTAGGGTCACTCTGAGGAGGGCTTCCTCACTTGCCAGTCACTCATAGTATTTCCTTGTAATGACTCAGTGTCTGTCTGGAGACACCAAGGACTTACAGAACACCTTTTTTTTTTTTACGTGTCTGAGAAATCCCTTGCAGCTTTGAGGGTGGCTGTGGCTCATGAGGTAGAGCAGGTCATCTAAAGGTTGGTGGTTCAATCCCTGGCTACTCCAGTCTGCATGCCAAAGTGGGCAAGATACTGAACCCGGAGTTGCTCCTGATGCGTTCATCGGACTGTGTGTATGAATGTTAGATAGAAAACGCTTGTGTGAATAAGACATGCTGTATCTGTATACTTAGCTTATGTGCCTTCTTTCCCTTTTAAGAACTGCAACATCCATGCAGTTCAATACGTTTTATATTAAGAATGCTTAATCCACATGAATACTTCCACACGTGTCCACCTGCACTGCTGCACTCTGCTCTCCTTGGCCGAGTTTTCTGCACTAAATGTTTCTGTGTAAGACATCAGAGTGTCCTCAATGTTCTTCCTGCATGAGTAAACCTGGCCTCGAAGGGTTTCCACAACAACATGGACTTAATGATTCTGTTGTTAGCTCCTACCTGTGAAGACGGAAGTGCTGACAACATTGCTCTCCTGACTCCCTCTGACAGCTTTGAGACTGATCTCATATTCTGTGGCAGGAAACAGACTGGACAGGGTGTAGTTTGTAACATCGCTGTCAATCACCACGCTGTCTACTCGACCTGCAGGGGACACCAGAGAGAGGCCAGCACCTGAACACCACAACTGTCACTCTGATCTGCTTCTTCATGTACAGGATGCACCGCATAGCCAACTGGTGTTCTTCATTTTTGGATCGCAGAGAAAATACTTAATAAATATGGAATTTTAATTAAAAATTCAATTACCTTTCACTGATAAAATGCTATAATTAATTAGGTGTATGGCACGGTGCTCTGCTACAAAATGTATCTTACATCAGAGGGAGCCTCCTACAGCAAATGCCATGCTCATTTAGCTGTAACAAGGAACAGCAGTGTGCTCTGTGTATGCTAATATAATAAATACCATGTTATTCAAATGCACTTAAGAATAACATCATGGTTTGCAGTCTTTTGCATGCTACCTCTGGCCGACTGGTAGGACA
This sequence comes from Australoheros facetus, assembly GCA_030220045.1. Classification (NCBI taxonomy): domain Eukaryota; kingdom Metazoa; phylum Chordata; class Actinopteri; order Cichliformes; family Cichlidae; genus Australoheros; species Australoheros facetus. The sequence goes on from JASGAU010407625.1 coordinate 30,487, forward strand.
GCTTATAATATTCAAATGGAGCCAGCGGTTTGATCCAAGAGATGGTCACAGCGTCCTCAGTTACATCTGAAACCGTCATCTCTTTTGGTGGGTCGATGCCTAGAAGGGTGATGAGAAAGAAAACACTTTCATGTGGTTAAAACGGTCCACGGCACAAAACAAAAGAAAAGCCCCAGAATATAATAAGAGCACATTATATGCAAGATTACAAAGTTAATTCAGTAATTTGCATAAAAATCTAAAAGAAAGAGGGCCCTTGAAGGCACAAGTAGTTCAGTAACCCTTGTTTTGTCCACATTTTTATCTCCTCTTCATTTCATTTACTTTTAAACAGACCTGTCCTTGGGTGTGCGAGAGCGCGTGCATTTTTAATGCACATTTTTATTACAAACGAAACACCATCAAGAGATTATCGAGGAGAAGCTGAGAGACAGCCAGCTAAAACAACACAACGGACAGCATTAGTATTGAGGCTGAGCACGGTTTACACAGAGGAGACACCCCCACCCCCCCCCCCACCCCCCTGCAGAAATTGTGTTTTATATGTCTCCTCAGACTATTGAGCTGCCACAGGAAAGGTTACGGTGAAAACAATTTGAGCAAACAATTAAAGCCCTGACAGGTCCTAGAGAAATAAATAGAAGGATATTTAGACAGTAAGGGGAAAAAAAATAAGAATGTACGAGAAGGGAACAGAAAACAGAGACCAAGATTAAGAGATCACTTCCATCTCCTGTTGTGGGTGATGGGCAAGAGTACTTGTAGGCTGACAGTTAAACTCTCTCTGCCCTGATTTGGGAAGAATTCTGGCTACTATTCACATTCAGAGAGGAAAAAATTTTGAATTCTTGGATTTTTGCTTCAATAAGATACAGCTGCATTCATTTAAGCAGCAATTTTTCATTCGTGCATATCTTACTAATTAAGTTTGCGTTGGAAAATGCAGTACCTAAGAATAATGGCTGTAAAATGTATTTTCTTATGAAGGTTCCTGGGTGATATGCTGCTATTCACTGCTACACCCTCCAGGACGATTACAACAACATTTGCATTGTGTCAGCAAAAGCGGAGCTACATCAAAGCGCCGTTTAAACTGACCATAGTAAAAAAGGGAAACTATCAAAGCCTGGTGGACCAAATAGAGCGTAAAGCAAAACTGTGGTTAAATCTTAACGCAGCACATTCCAAGCGCAGCAAAGGATTCAAATGTTAAAGCTAAAAGCATACCTAATTATACGGAGAACAGCAGAGTGCAGCCTCTCATCAGTGCTCACATTCAAACATGTAAGATCAAAGCAGGGCACTAAAATTATCACAGTGTAAAGACAGGTGCAAGAAATAGTGTACATCTGTCTCAAAATCCCCATCCAATTTCACCCCTGAAAATCTGCTTCTTGTGTGTGGGTGAACGTAGAAAGGGAGGGGGAGCTCTAAGCTGCCAAGGTGCTATTTGAAACCAGCACGTGCAGGTGTTTCTGCCACTGATGCTACGTTAACATCTCTATTGTTTACTGCTGGCTTTCCTATTTTCTCCATTTGTCTTCAGCCCTCCATTATTTCCTTGTTTCATCATTTTCCTTTTGTCCCCCTTTCTACAAAGAAAGAGAGCGGTTCTCTTTCTTCCAGCCCATTGTCGATCTCTCCGGCAGGTTATAATACTGACCCCTCTTCTCATTTATCTCTCTTCTCTGAGATGTAAATAGCACACTTGCAATCAAACGGGAGAGGGAGAGCTTCTTTTCATAATCTGCCAATTAAACTGGAATTGAGAGAGTGTGCTGAAAAATTACACAGAAATGTTGTGTGAATTAGGGAGGGGTGGTGGCGGCACAATGAAGGTAAAATAGATTAATAATAAATGGAGAGAAGTGATAGGGAGATTGTCATTAAGAAGTCAAAAAAAAAAAGACAAATGGGTGAACAGACTCTTTCTCCTACTGTATGTGTTTCACATCATTAGACTGTCACTTGTCAGCTTTTTCCCAACATTACATCAAATTTATCTTTAACTCTGGAGAGCTACTCGAGCTTGTGGCAAACCTCAGCCATCAGATAGCACAGAGGAACAAAACCTTTACTTTTGGTACTGTGTCTTCACATCTGACCAATAAAAGCAGAAAAATGAAAACGAAAAGCCTCTAAGGCAGCTTCTAATTACAAAAGTCATTCTGCGGTGGTTCTGCACAAATGAAAGCCTAAAAAAGCATTTCTGCAAATATATATTTAATTTAAAATCACTTTGTATTTCCATCTCTTAAACTAATGTTCTTTCCCTTTCCTTTTCCACATTACCCTACACATGTTAATTCACCACTTTCCTCCCCCAAATCCTTTCTTTCCTGTTCTGCACCTCCTTTTTTTTTTAGTTTGCTCCCTATTCGTAAAGGTGATCAAGGAGATCAGAACATGATTTCTTTTTGAATTGCTTAATAAATCAATACCAGAATATATGATTAATCATTTTTATTTCACAGGCACAAATATCAAGCATTGCCTATTTAGAGATTCCCTGTTGTGAGATTTTGCTGCATTTTCTCAAGTGGCAGTGAACTCGATATAGTTCGGATCTTTGGGGTTTTGTAGTGTTGGTCAGACAGAACCAGTTTAAGATGCAAGCTTGAGCTTCGAGAAGGCATTTTATTGTCCATATGATTGTTATTGCTATAAACATGATCTCATGCAATTCCAATAAAGTTGGGATGTTGTTTAAAATTTAAACAACAGAATGTAATGATGTGCAAATCTTATAAAGTCATATTTTATTCACAACAGAACATAGGAAACATATTAAATGTTTAATCTAAGAAAATGCATCATTGTAAGAAAAAATAATATACTTCTGAACTGAAATGGAACTGAAACTGGAAACGTCCCAAAAAGTTACAATTTAGACGGCTTTCCGACTTTTTTGGAATTGTGCATGCAGAAAAATTTGTGCACACTTGCCACACATAGGAAAAGGATAGGATGACCCTGAGGGTGCATATCTACTTAGATGGGACCCCAAACAAATCCACAAACCATTATTTTGATGCTGATGTTTCTCTGTTTTCATCACTTATTAACCACTTTTTCCATCATTTGAGCAGCTCACCTGTAGTGAGTGATGCTGTAATGGGATCAGAAGTAACGTCCCCCTGTATTGTGATTAGACTGACGGTGTACTGAGTGGATGGCAGCAGCCCTTGGATCAGTGACCTCGTCTTGGAGCCATCCAGTGTCACCTTAGAGGTGTCGGTCCCATCGGCAGAGCTGTAGCTCAGAATGAAGAGGTCAGCGGGCGGTGCTGGGGCGCTCCACGCCACTGACACAGAGTCTGAAGTCACCTCTGATAAGTAGAGGTGAGTTACAGGTCTGATTCCTGGAGGAATGAGGGGGTTTAAAAGTCACCGGAGAGCTTTCAAGGACAAGCAGAAATCCTGCTATGAGCAGGAAATGTTAATAAAAAAAAAAAAAAACAGTTGCCGTCATTATGGAGATGACAGACAAGCTGTTAAATGATGGATGGAAGCCGTCCTGGATGATGTAACAGATCGTTTATAATGCAGTTGAGAAAATTAGCCTTGGGTGTAATCTTGATGGGGAAGGTGAGAGTCAAAGAAAACCACAATCATGTGGAAGTAATGAATTAATTGGTCATAAAAAGGGCAACTAATGAGATTATCCACCGTTAGGATGAAGATGTGATGGGACTGTTCATTATAAGAAAATGGAAAAAAGGATGATAGCAGCAGATGCTGTTGTCAAAATGTACGACGTGGACGGGAGATGATGTAATGAATATGAAGTAGTATACCAGCTGACACAGCAACAAATACAATAGGACTTGAATTTAATTAGCCATGTGTGGATGTATAAATAGCAGGGGAAATGCGGCAACACTGACTTCTCCTTTCCTGAACTACCAAAATTACAGGCATCCTGTGGAGTTTCCTTTGCAATCAATCATCATATGAAACCTGCATTGTTTACACTGGTCTGCATCTGTATTCTTCTTTGTGAACCACTACCTTTTATTATTCTTCACAAGTTGTCAGTATGCATTACTGCCCTGTGCAGTCAGCAGAATTTTCTATCACACAGACCTCCTGATAATGGTGCACGTGTGTGTTTGTGATCTCAGAAGTGGTGGAAAGATGGGATATGAAAAAAGTCCAAACCTGTCTCCACAACATCTTTGAAAAGTAAAGATTGCAGTTATGCACTGATTAAAAATTAAAAAATGCAAAAAGGGTCGAGCCGTGTAAGCCGAATTCCACGCTGGTGTTAGTGGTCATGACGTCTTTGATCAAGATGACAGTGATAAGCCAGTTAAAGGTTTAAAAGCATATAGCAGCAATGACCACACAGAGGGAATGTGGGTGATGTGAGATGACAGTGTGAGTCACCTTTGTAGCTATTAATGGAACTTTTTTATAGCACAAACATAGACATGTGAGAGAAAAAATGTTTCTTTAAAGAGAAACTCATGTCATGGCTTGTGAAAAAAAAATCAAGAGTTAATAAAAAAGAAAAAAAAGTTAATATCCTCTCTAGCTGAGGTGTGGAGGATCTTGCAAAAAAGGACTCTACAGACTGTGAATACAGAGTTTTATAGGACATTTGCTAGAAGAGTAGAATGTAAATATGCTATTAAATGTAAAAATATGGTATTCGAAATCTTTGGAGGTTGGCCTATAATTAGGACCATTTGACAATGTCACAAACTAAAGCGCTTTATAATCTTTTATAATTAAAGAAATTATATTTCACAGAGATGGATGTTGCTACCATGACATCACCCAGTGGTTTGTGAAGTCCTGTTTTGAAGCCTTAAGATGGGCGTTTTTGTCGCCGCCTTCTCGGCTGCAAAAAACGAATGTGACGAGGAAAGACTGTGAAACCGCATGCTCATTAGCTAATGGCTTGTGACTGAAACGTTACCTGTTTGACACCACTGTTTGACCAAGATTTTCAAAACAGACTAAATTTTTTACTCAATAAAAAACAAGTGACTGAGACCATTAACTCAGCAGGAAGGTGTTCACAGACGTGAAGCTAGAAAACGGTTTTCTTATAGACTTCAGCAGGTGTTTTAGCCGCTTCAACTATCGCCATCTGGTGGCCTTCAGATGTAATGCAGGTTTATAGTGCTTCCACGTTGGTTTTATCTTTTCGACCCAGAAGGTACGCCCATGTCTTACACTGTCTATGGTTACGCTTACTTAAAACCCTTGCAGAAGAATAAATAAACATGAATGTTGGAAACATGAATGTAAATGAAATGATTACCTGCTGTAAATGACCACACAGTAAAAGCTGCAATCATATAAAAGTCTATAAATACTGATGTCAATAGAATTAACGGGAGTTTATTCGGTGAAAGGTAGTCCCAGAGTTACTCTGAGATATATATTTGATCAATTCACAGCTTTCTTTTTCATCATCACCTGAGTTCACCTGAGTGAAGGCAGACAGATGTCTCCAATAAGCAAACAGCGGATGAGAAGATGACAGGTAATTTATGGTTTGTCCTCTGATTCTCTTCATCTGTCATCATATCATTCCTTCATGTCTCTTCAGACAGTTAAAGTGGTGTTACCAAAGAAGTAAGAGATAACAAAAGATTAGGAATACGATGATGCGATTATGATACCGTGATGGTGACAACTGCCGTGATGGCTGCGGCGATAAAGAAAAGAGATGATGATAATGACACTGGTGAAGAAAAGAATGACAGCAGGTGAGCGCATGTCAATCATTTCTGAAACCAGCCTTTGTGCAACTGAAACTCACGTCAAGACTTTGGAAAAATAACAAAGAACCAGCAGAGCGGAGAAGACTGACAGGCCAGCCGACATATAGCTGGATGGATGGATGTGAGTTTAGGGAAAAAGAACTGTGTTGTGATTGAAAAGAAAGAAGCAACATGATGCTGAAAAACAGGACGAGCAGTGCGAGCGTGACAGCAAAACTGTGAGAACGAGGTACGAACGGGAGGGAGAAGAAACAGAAAAACAAATACATTCAGATGCAAAAGAGAGGCGCAATTAGGATCGCTTGTAACAAGCTCATTAGCGGGCTGGAATAATTTGCCTCTGCTAATTGCTCCTTCGAAGTCTTTCACGGTCCTCCGTTTTCTTTAAGCGCGACTCACCTCACCTGATGTCACACTTCAGTTCATTATATGCGTCATTCAACTTCATTACCCCACTATGCCGTCTTTAGAAGTGTTCTCCAGCTTTCTGTAGTAATGGGATGATCTTTCACGTCTTTATCTAGCTGGAGACGCTCAGGAATGAATTTATTTGAGCTCTTTATGAAATTTGAATAGATTAAACTGATGTTGTTTAGGAAAGTTTATATCAAGCTGTTGCAATGAAAAAGACAAAGGGAGATTGTTTGTCAAGGAAATGATCTCATCATTAGTATGTTATCTGTGTGTATAGTTCTGCTGATCTTCATTTAAAACTTTATAATAAGTCTTTAGACTACTCTCTCCACCTGTGAAGGCGTCTATGGTAGCTGCAGTGCTCTGCTGTCTTCCTCTTCTTGCTGCTACAGTGATGGTGTACTCAGTCCCAGGCTCCAGGTCTGTCAAAGTGGTGGTGGTGATTTCTTTAGGCACTGTCAGCTAGAGCGGGACAGACGAGTTAAACAAGGTCTATATCAGATAAATACATCCGCACGATTTACAGTACATGTGCCACAGTTATCGTTTCAGTGTTCCTTACCTCATTAGTGACACCAGAGGCTGATGTGTAGGTGACCTTGTAGTGGTCAATGGGGCCCTGGACTACGCCCCACACCAGAGTGATGGTGTTGTCTGTAGAAGCTGTCACAGTTAGATCCATAGGTACATCCAGAGCTAAAACAGGGAAAGCAACATTACACTCAAAGCACAGGTGCTGTGAAAGATTTTTCTTTTCTTTTTTGCAAAAATACAGAACGCCAACCCAGATTCGTGCAACAGTCTCACCCTGAAAGATGCATCCGAGTGGGTGTACATGGAAAAATGAAATGACATTTCAGGGCCTATCCTCTTAATCCTCCTTCAAACCCAGAGGTATTTATATTAATGTTTACTTGTTCCCAGTCTTCTCCTCAACCGTCTGTGCAGCTTCTTAGCATTTTACCACCTACTGTCATTTGGAAGAGTATTTATATATTGTGTGACCTATGTGCTTGTGTGCGTTTGCATAAAACAAAATAAGAGTTTGTGGAAATATTCACAATTCATTTGTTTTGGCACAATTTTCTACATTTGAGTATTTTGCACGTCTGTAATCTTAGCTTGATCTATGAAATTGCGTTGGCCATTTTACACTGTTTTCTAATAAATTAAATGTTATTACAGAGATTTTAAAAAAAAAACAGAAAGAAGAAACGGCAAAATTAAAAGTTGCTTCCATCATTTCAAGAAAAACATAATTACTGCTAGTGGTCATTACATATTCCATTCATATTTAGCTTCTGTTTTACTTTTATCTACTTTGCAAAGTTACATAAGACAGTTCTGACATTAAAGGACAGGCCATTGCTGATAAAACATTTCCAGCTACATTTTACAGTCATTTGACATTCTGCTTTAATCTTTTTGTATTTCTTGCATTTTTCTCGTTTTCTTCCCCTGCAGGAGTAACCCAGTTTGCCCAGCGGCTCATCAGTGTTAAATCCTCAGCTAATCATCTGCTGCCCTGTTTGCCTAAACCTTTGTTGTTTTACAGCTATTCAGGAGGTTAAAAAAAAGACCAGCGTTAAATGAAACGATTCTTCTAGCAGCTCAGACCGAAGGTAACTCGAGTGCTGCCGTGAAGCTGCTGTCACACACGGCTTTCTTAAAACTCGTTAAGATAAATGCGACAGATGTGATGCATTTTCAAAGTTCAGAAAGAGTGCACGGAAAAGAGGTGCACAATGAGCTTGTTTGTAAGACAAATGGAAGCATAATTTTTGTAAAGTGCAGAATACCTTTAGCCATTAAAATAACTGCGCCTGGATGAAAGATGTGCTCGACAGTGAACGTGAGGGGGAAAGATTAGCGAGGCACCTCAACGCACTCATATTTCAAACAAAGGGTTAAATGAGGTCTGTTTTTCTTTCTGACAAATAACTCAAAACACAATAAATATTCAAATGCGGGATCAAGTACTGAGGTAACGAGAGGGCCATTAGCAAAAAGGTATGCATTATAACAATTTTAAAATGTTGTAATGTGAATTTGGACCCAAGCCAACAATACCGCACACCTCTCGAGAAGAGCACAAGTCACGTCAAAATATATTTTCCTTAATTTTCTAAAATGGCTTTTTCATACTGTAGTTGGGATTGGAGCGCTGACCCACAGCTTGAACTGAGAATTACATGTATAATAACAAACGGGCCTGCGAGCCTGTTGTGATGCTGAGATTTCCTGCTGTGATTCACTTTCTGTGCCTTACACGCGTGAGTGAATCACTGGCTTTTTACAACGGAGCACAAAGAATAATTCACTCACTCGTCCTGGCGTTCATTGTGGCTGGTGTGCTCTGGTTGTTGCCTTTCATGGCAGAAATGCCGATGCCGTACTCTGTGCCTGGAAGCAGGTCTGAGATACAAAGAGAGACAGAGAACCGGTAACTAATTTAACACATAATGTAGCAGGAACAAAAATAATAATCACACAGACTGCTTCACATCCTTGTCTTCATGCAAAGCGCATGTCAATTAGATGGAATTTTTCATAACAGCCCAATTAGCTCAACACCGGTGATGAGGTCTAGGCAAATTTACATGTACCATCAGTGTGATTTCTGAAGAAATCTCTTTTTTTTTTACCAACTGCATAATTGATCAGTTTCAAATGATTTCAGTACATCCGCAGCGAGGATCTCCAGCTAAAAAGATGAAGAGACGAGGAATGAAAATAAAGAGAAGGACGACAGAGATTATTAGCAGAGGGGAGTGAGGGAAGAGAGAAAATGAGAGTGACAGAGAATGGATGAAAGTGAGAGCGAGAGAGAGCATTGATGGCAGTGAGCGAACAGAATAACACGGGGACCTTTTGCTTCTATTCTTATGCAGGCCGTGCCCTTTCCAGCACTGTGGCCTTTCAGAAAAAAAACATCCCAGCTGACCCCTTCTTTCTGACAGCCTTTCAATACGCCCGCAGGACAACAAGCGTTTCTACAGATACAATCAGTAGGCTGACAGCCAAGAGTTAGCTCCGGAGATAATCTTGCCATGTAAAACACAGGCACTTCCAGCTTCTTCAGTACATATTAGATGCACTATGATGATACTGAAGGCTTCAGGGGAAAAAAAATGAACTCTACAGATGTTGACGATAAATAATTCAAGAAAAAAAGCGACTACACTTTAAATGAAATAAGAAAAACAGATTACTCCCCACTTACCTGTGAGAGTAGTCTTAGTGGTGGCTCCCTCATTGCGCGGTACGATGACTTTGTCATACTGATCTCCCGCTAATGTGCTATAAACCACCTGGTAACCTTCCACCTGCATTTGAACACAAAATATTTACGACATTAAAGTGACAGTAATGTTTGAAAAAATATATATACTCCCACTATGCAAGACTTACACAAACAGTCAAAACTCCTTTTTTATTTTATTTTATTTTTTCTGTGGATTGTTTGGTTTATTTTGTCTTGGCACAGTGTGATGTTTGGCTCTTTGTCAACACTGCAGTGCAGAATCAGAAGGATGAATAAATTTGCCAGCATCGAGACAGACTGTCTTTATAAGTCTGAGTGCGTGGTTAGCGAGCCCCGGAAATATCATTGTGACAGCTGAGTAAAACGCAATTTATCACATTTTCATTCATAGTAAAAGATTCAGTGACCATTTGTACCGAGTGAAGCGTTGGCTCCAATGCTGTAACTGGCATTTTTCAAGCCGGTGAGAGGCAGACCTGTCTGTGTGCGATTATAAAGTTCCCAAGAAAAAAAAAATAGGAGGAATAAAAAAGCTGCTTTATTGCAGCTATTTAGGAGGAGTCATAATGTCAGAGGATTAAGAGGAAATGAGTTGTTTTTACAAAAAGGGCAAGGTAAACATGCAGCAGGATCACTGATATAAGACTGACCTATGGCTGTGCTGAGAGCCTGCAGGAACTTTAATGCATTTCAGGACAGTCGACTACACTTATTTAATGCAGAGAAATAAAATAGCAACTTCCACAGTATCATACACATTCAGATGGGTGACAAATTAAAGGAAAACCATCATGCAGCCTCTTAGTAAGGTGCTGGGCCACCACAAGTCACTACTTCAAGCACCTTGGCATTGATCATCTAACCTCTACTGGTGCACCATTCTTCCATTCTTCCAAATATTCCCTTGTTTGGTGTTTGGTTCTGATGATGGTGGCTGGAGATACATTATTAGAGTGAAGGCCTTACTGTATGATTCACATCATTTTCATACTCATTAAACCATTCAGTGAGCCCTTGCACCCAGTTGATGGGGACATCGTCACCCAGGAAGAGATCGCCTGCATCTTGATCTAAATGTTTCATCAGAGGATAAAGGTGATCACTCAGAAGAATTTGAACCTACTCCGGCACAATGTGCCCCACAGCCACCGCCGAAGCGTTAGATTTCTTTCTTTTAATTTGTCCCCCATCTGTATTTTCAGTCATCAGCAAGTGTCCACATTTCTATGCCGTAAGCTGTCACTGTGAAACCTATTTAGGTCACACAGTCCACCTAAGGAATGTTGCAAGGATACGATCAATACTGAATTTCAGTGACACTCTGACAATCATTCATGCTTTTATTTCCTCTTGATTAGACAATTTTAATAGGTACCAATCAGAAAGCATTAAAAAGACTTCAGATCATAAGCAGCAAGACTTCTTACAAGAACCAAGAAAACTGCACATATTACACGAGTCATAATAACTCGTGTAATATGTTCTGGCTGCCCATTACTGGCTGCCCATTACTCTTAGAATTGATTTTAAGACTTTACTTCCTGTACCAACCAGTGCACAGCTTCAGATCCTCAGGCAGAAATCTGTTCCCAACTCACGGTTAAAGACAAAAAGGCGAA
>JASGAU010407626.1:0-16095 GCA_030220045.1 Australoheros facetus
CAGAAAACTTGACAAACGGAACATAACACAAAGCAAGGAAAACAGCACACTCAAACAACAAACTAAGAAACTAAACTATAAGAAACACAACCTGAAAACTGTAACAAAACTACACACGGCAAGATACAAAGGACTAAAGACATGAGAACAAAACAGATACACTATAACAGTAAATCATAGTAACCTAAAATCCTAACTCAGAACTGAAAACATAACTCAAACAAGGCACATAGGGCCACTGGCCCAGGATCATGACACTTCTTCCACGACTGCCCTCTCTCCTCCCTCGTTTCCACCTCAGCCTCTTTGTCCTCACCTCAAGCCTCATCTCCTGAAGTGAAGTCAGGGCTCGAACTCGCGAAAACGGGCACAACCATGCCGATTTGTATTTATTGATATTGTCACAAATTTTCTTACTGTCACCAGATTAGACATGCTCTCCCTCTCTGAACACCTGATAAGCCAGCTAGACAATAACAGCTGTTTCTAAGCTAACATGCTAGCTAATTTTATGCTCGAGTGTCCTAAAAGTCACACTTTCCTTCTGATAAACAGTTTGATTACATCCTCACATCGTATGAGAGTTCATTTGCTAAGAGTGCAACAATTTTAGATCCACTGGACTCTGTAGTTTTCTCTGGGCCCCCCTCCCCATGTTTAGCCACATGTTCTTAAATTGCTGGCTGTCTGGGTGGTGCCCAAAAAATAATGTGAGCTTTATAGATATTTGGGAAACTTTCTGGGGAAAACCGGGTCTTGAAGCAGTGTTCCAATCTTGCTGTAATCATGCTGTAACTAAGTTTAAGGATATGATTCCTTCATTATTATTCAATACCATGTGCCAACACAATACAGAACAGCTAGATAAACTCTACTTCCACAGAGGTCGATTATCTTGTTAATAGTGTTGCATCCTCGCTGTCTCCCTCCAAACCATCACTGCACCTTGTAGACCCCATTCTTACAGGGCTGCTCAAAGAAGTTTCACCATTAATTTATGCTTCAATCTTAAATATGATCAAACTATCTTCATTAACAGGCTACGTAGGCCTTTTATTCTGGATTTAGAGTGCATCATAGCACAGAAACAGCACTAGTGAAGGTTATGAATGATCGTCTTGTGGCTCTGACACTGGACTCATCTCTGTTTGTCCTGCCAGACCTCAGTGCACAATGTTTCACTATACAGATTAGAGCATGCTGTAGGCATTAAAGGTACTGGGTGTTCTCTCTATTATTGTAGGGTCTTTACATTTTAAAACTGTTGCTGTGAGCTGGTGCTATATAAATTAAACTGAATTGAATTGAACTGAATTGGATAAAATTGAGTTTCACTGACTTTTGCGCAGCGTTATATGTAAAATGAAACATGCTTTTACAGTAGTCCAGATTTTTTTTGTGTTTGTGTTTGTTTTTCTTAAAAACAGCTACAAAATAAATGTCTTATCGTTTCTGACTTAACTTGACAGAAGGTACAGTTTTCATCCAGATCCCTAAACAGTGATAGCTTTTTGTTACAAGGGTAAATGTTGTGCAAAATTTTGAAGTTAAGCTCTCTTATTTTGTTTGAAAAACAATACCGAAAGTGAACCATCCATGCTTTCCTCCATGTTTATTTATTTTTGTGCGTGTGTGTTTTTCGCATCATTACGGTAAACGCAACAGCGTAATAAATGCAGCCCCCAGTCTGTAAGCCACGCCTTTTTCCTTCAGCTGCTGTCCATCCAGGAAAATAGAGCTGTCAATCCGTGAGCTATTCAGCTACTGTGACGGACCGGACATACAACTGACAGGTGAACGGTATGGACATTTAAACCTTTTTTCTCAATGTCTGCTGGTATTATTAGACATTATTATGATGCTGCCAACTAGCAGATGCTAGCTCGAAGATAAATTACCAGCTATGTTGGCTAGGTGACACTTGTTTGGCTAACGGTTACAATCTTACCTGCAACATGACAGTGGTTTACTCAGTTTTAGTCCCTAATGTGGTTAAACGGATTGTCAGCTGCTTTGCTGGTAAACATTCAAAATTACATTTTAATCTGTATTTTGAACGTTCCCTCGCTGAGCTCGTTAACTTGCAAATGCCACTTTATTAAATTTTTAGCCCTTTTCTGAAGCTCGAAGTCTTTATGGTGCATTATTTTCCGCAGTGAAATTCTAACTTGACAGTACCGCCCACTACAGTGCACTCCGCTACTGGCTGACAGGATGAAGCCCCCCCAAAATTCAGTTACTTTGTTGAAACTCTTTAATCACACGTATGCCGAAATGTTCATCAGTTACTGAAAATTAACCCGGTGATTTGCATCTTGTTGCATAGGAAGTGGTACTGTTCTTGTTAGCAAGGCAGCATTAAACCAGGTCTCTTTTGAATGGATTTCGGAGTGCAGCCACAAGCAGGACGCTAGCTTTGCAGACTCCTGCGCCTCCGTGTTGAATGCTTATTAATTAACTAGATGTGATTGTACGTCTCTGACTGTCACTTTGTAACCGTGTCAACCCAATGTACCGAGTGAGCTGAACAGTGTCGGGGGTTTTAAAAATAGTTTGACATTAACTGCTGGATTCCTGACCTTGTCCTGGTCGCACCGAAGCACTGCGCAGACTCAGAAGGAGGGGTCAGTGGGGTTCAGTGACTTCGGATGCATTAACCTGCTCTAGTTATTACAGAACTGATTGCTGAGCTCTCACAGCTGAAGAACAAGATTTTTGTCCTGAGTGTAAGTCTGGGCCACTCTGTAAAGGAATTGCATTGCACTAATACCTGAATCATCATAATCTTAAAAACATTTGTTAGGTAGAAACACTAAGACCCACTATATTCATATACTGTCTCTTAGAACATGCTGCAGGTATGCCAGATTTTTAATGGCCATTCTATTCCAGTCAGTTGCATTTTTTTACTCTAGATCTGATCGCTAATAAGTGTTGTGCCCAGTGAAATGTTCTTTTAAACATATTTAAATATACTTCTCAAAAAAAAAAAAAGGAACACTTTAAAGACACATCAGATCTCAAATTGGGGGGGGGNATGCTAGATATCTATACTGCACTGGGTAATGTGCTAGGAATGAAAGGATGCCACATTGATGGAAATGAAAATGATGAACCTACAGAGGACTGAATTAGAAAACACTCCAAAAATGAACGGTGAGAAAATGATGCAGCAAGCTAATCTCGTTTGCTGAAACTTCAGTGCAGCAACTTTAAATGTCACTCAGTAGTTTGTGTGGTCCTCATGTGCTTGTATGCATGCCTGACAACGTCAGAGTATGTCCTAATGAGATGATGGAGGGTGTCCTGGAGGATCTTCTCACAGATTACCAGTCAGTGGTAGAAATTCCTTCATCCTCCAGAAACTGCCTGCATACTCTCACCACATTGGGGCGGACATCATCGTGCACCAGGAGGAACCCAGGTGGTTCTAAAAATTCTGGTATTCTATGGCAAATGCCAGTCAGGCTCCACGGTGCCAGGCAGGGAGTGTTGGGAACCTCAGGCCACCCTTGCAAAACTTATTTCTGATAAATATTTTCAGAGACATTCGCACCAGTGGCTGCTGGAGGTCATTTTGTAGCTCTGCAGTGCTCATCCTGTTCCTCCTTGCACAAAGGAGCAGATACGGTCCTGCTGATGGGTTTACGACCATCTACGGTCCTGTCCAGCTCTCCTAGAGTAACTGCCTGTCTCCTGGAATCTCCTCCATGCTCTGAGACTGTGCTGGGAGACACAGCAAACCTTCTGGCAATGGCACGTATTGATGTGCCATCCTGGAGGAGTTGGACTACCTGTGTAACCTCTGTAGGGTCCAGGTATCACCTCAGGCTACCAGCAGTGACACTGACCCTAGCCAAATGCAAAACTAGAAAAAAACAGTCAGAAAGATGAGGAGGGAAAAATGTGAGTGTCCTCCACCTGTAAAAGCATTCCTGTTTTGGGGGTTTGTCTCATTGTTGCCCCTCTAGTGCACCTGTTGTTAATTTCATGAACACCAAAGCAGCTGAAACTGATTAACAACCCTCTCTGCTACTTGCTGACCAGATCAATGTCACAGACGTTTAATTGACTAGATGCTGCACTCTGATTAAAAAGTGTTCCTTTCATTTTTTTGAGCAGTGTATTTTTTTCCAGACTTTAAAAACAAAGTTCCCTGTTAATCATTAGATTATCGACTGAAGAGTTTGTCTAAAATCTTTGTTGCTGGTGTCTGTTTGCATTAATTACTCACTGTACAGTATGCAAGAGGACTTCCTCACTTTGTGTAAGAATGGTTTGCATAAAGCATGTCTCAATAAACCACTGCCTGAAGTCTTTTTTTTTTTTTTTAACTGCATTATCCTTTTGCTGTCATCGTGCCAATTGCCAGTGTAACCAGAATGACCATGGGTAATGTAGTGCCATCCACCCACTGTAAGGCTAAATGCTAACTGTGCAGTGGCACAGACAGAACAGTGCAGTTGTGTATGTGCAGGAGAGAGGAGGGAGACAGAGACAATAGGGAGTTTATTCCCTACCTCCAACATGAAATTTTCATTCAGTTTTATTGATACAGTGCCAGTTCACAGCAGCAGTTGTCTCAAGGTGCTTTATCAAGACAATATCTTGGAGAGAGCAATTTGAGGAAAATGACAGAGTTGAAGGTGTTGACTTTGCCTCCAAACTCCGCCGATCTGTACCTGATCAAGCAACTATGGGATGGGCTTGAAAAACGAGTCAGATCCACGGAACCCACAGGTCACAAGTCTTTCAGGACTTGAAGGACATGTTGCTAATATCTTACTGTGCCTCTGTGCCATCTTGGAATCTCTGTGCTCCTGACTTTTGTAATGCTGCACGCTACAAAAATTAGGAAGTGCTAAAACCAAAATGACACCAAAGTACGTGTTAGCAGCCTAGCAGAGGGAGGAGAAACAGCATCTGGTTCATGGGGTCTAAACTGTCAGCAGTCACTGACTGCAAAGGATTTTCATCCACATGTTTAAAAAATAATCCTTATGAATATGATAGTAAATTGTCCAATTACTTTTGAGACTCTGAAAATTAATTCCTAAACAGTAAAGCAAAATTTTTGTTAAACCCCTGAAAGCTGAAAGTCTGCACTTCTGTCACATCTTAATTGTTTAATTAAACGTCCATCGTGGCAGCCTATAAAAAAAGCGGTTAAATGACAAAAACTCTGTCATTCTCCAAATACTTTTGGACATAACTATATATGTGTGTGCCATTAACCTTCAGACCAGCTCTCAGGATCCTGGTCAAAGTTCTGTGTGTGCCTCTGCTACTGTAATTTGGTGTTTTTGATCATGATGGCAGAGAGTACTGTCCAGATTTGGTTGAATGTCTTTAATTTGTTACCTGTCTAGTGTCTGTAGGTTTAAGGAGCTCACGGAACATTTAAAAAAGTCACCTGGTCTTCACTGGGTAAGAGTTTGATACCTGCCACGGTTTGATCCAGTAATATTAACATGAGAATTCACAAAACACGTTGCATTTTTATTCATAAGTTATTACCACAGTGGTAGTCGAGGACTGAAACACGAGGTTGTGATCTTTGAGAGGGTCACTGTAGGGATGCGCTGACGTACTGGAAGATGCTGGCCCTTCTGACTGATATTGGCACATCGGAAAATAAGATATCATTTAAAGTTGGCTGGTATATAACTGTTCATTTATTAATTTGATATTTTTTTATACAAACAATTGCTATATTTCCCAGGAGGAAAGAGGGGAGGAGCTAACGACAAAAAACTAATGAAAATCCTGGAAAAACATTATCTGCTATTGGCCAAATTGTTATATTAAACATTGATATCAGCCGAGTTTCACAGTTGTCACAGAGAATCATGCGTTCATATGAACATTAAAACAGGTTTTTCTTGTTGTAATCATTCCTCTGGATCTGTTTGTTTTGTTTAAAAAAAAAAAATTAAAAAAAAGATCTGTTCCTTGACCACCAAGACCTCCTGCCACGCAACAAAAGTTCATCTGAAGTTCAGTTGAGGCTTGAAGCAGAAGGCTACTAGATGAGAAACAATTTTTTTTTTTAAGCTTGAAAGTGGAAAAGACGCACTTGAGCAAATTAGTAAACTGGTGTACTGTGTATTCTGTCCCCCTCACACTTAAATTAAGCTGCTTATGGATTGAAAGTGTTAATATGGCTTTCATCCTGATGAGGCTTTAAATGTCTGCAGAATTTTGAACCTCAGAATCTGCTGCCATGTCACTGCAATGTTTAAGAACTTTTTTTGGCCTTTAAACCAGAGTTTTGAGCCTGAATTTTCCCATTAGTATCACCCAGGGGCAATTGGATGGCAGTGCTGGTATGGCAGATCTAGTTCCAATAGTAAGATTACTGCTGATTAAACAGGCATCCGTGTGATTGATTGATTAGAAAATGTGTTTCATGGATCATGTAGTAACCTGCCTCTTTCTTGTCCTGACAGGAGGCCGGGGATCAGTATAAATCTGAAAAGATTCTCATAATATGTTGCCTCAACACCTGAAGCAGATCAGAGTCCTCATGCTCAACAACAAGGAGAATTTAGAGAGGACTCTGCTCAGACTCGAGCAAGGTAACGGCTTGATTATATTACTGAATCTATTTCAATCTTCAAAATACAACAGAACTGGCAATAACCACTATAAACAAGCCTGTATTTAATATGATTTTTAATGTTATGCAAAGGATTGTGCTGCAGTGGCCCTTCTACTGTTTCAAGGCCGCTGGACTCGGAGCACATAAATGTTGGACAGCAGGTTTATTGAAACATAAGGGGAGAAGAATGAAACAGTCATGGCTGGATTGTTGGAACTATGAAAATAAAGAAAAAAAAACCCAGATATCTGAATTGGCAGAATGACATTGTGTACTTGTTAGCAAACTGGATACAGTTACAGCCTGTATTATTTTGGTTAAAGGTTAAAATGCATGTTGGCTTGGCTGAAAGAGTTGGGGATATATATATGTACCACTTGACATTTACAGGACTCTGAACCTGATAGGGATTTTGTTGGCTGTTATTTTTATAGACAATCAGGTCATGGTCCTAACTCTACCCGTTCATACTAAGTGTCTCCGTGCATCTGGGTGTATCAGAAAAAGCAAGTTTACTACTGCAGGAAGTGAAGGAACCGTTTTAAGCTTGTTGAGACATGAAGCAGTTGTGCAAATTACATTTTAAATGAGGGTGAAGTGGAATTTTCCTTACAGCTTAAAAGTAATAACATGCATAGTTTGTCCTTTTGTGTTGCACTTTTGTGTCCCCAGGGTTTGAGCTGCAGTTCCGCCTCGGCCCGAGCCTTCAGGGGAGGAAGGTGATGGTGTACACCAACTACCCGCTCGAAAAACAGCCGTTTGACCGCAACAGCTTCCACGCTCTGTCATGGAACTACCCGACAGGAAAGGAGGAAGACTCTGATAAGTTCTGCACTCTGGACCTCAAGTTGGCCGGGTCCTATCAGTACTACTTCGGACATGCGTAAGACCCTCCTGACAGTGGATCACGTTTGAGTTCAGGGTTTAATTGTCAAAACTGAATTCAGGAAAATACAGTGGATTCATGAAGTAACAGTTTAATAATTATATTGGAACCATATCTGCTCACAGTAAAGTAAAGCCTGTGAAATTTAAAGTTAAAGTTAATTGTAGAACTCAGTAAATTGTTCAAGAAATGAGAACTTTGTGAAACCACTGTAAATGCAAAAAACATGACAGCCTGATGAAGATGTCAGTCAGAAATGTCTGTCCAGTTGTGGAATAACATACGAATACCTTTACCTTTATTAGTCCCACAATGGGGAAATTACAGTTAACAGAACACCCATCCAAACAGGGGGGACAGGTGTCTGAGGTCATGCAGCCGTGAATGGCTCTGGTGGGAATCAATCCAGGGATCATCCAGTGTCACCATCAATATTTTTCCAGTTCAAAGCAGTCCGTTCTCATTTGCTCTCAGAGTCCTGGTTCCAAATGTGCAGTTTCGCTCATCCGCTCAACCATTCGAGTACTTTCAGATTCAGAGCAAATATCAAGAATATTGCATTTATTTATTGCATTGATTTAACTGGAGATGGGTATGAGTTTGATTATAAAATATATAAATATTTTATAATGTCTGTAGTTATAATTTACCCAATTTTTCATTAGATTAAGTTGAACATTTGTTTTGTTTTACTTTTTTTTTTAATCTATTCAGCTGTAATCTGACAGGGACAAGTGTAGGTATCTGAAACTGCATCTAACTGGATTCTCCATATTGTTATCTACAGTTTCTTATAGGCCTGTGATATTTGTCGCCCAGATGGCAGCAGACTGAGGCAGACCTGCCCTGAGACCAGTGTTTTATTAAATAGACAGTTTTTAATTTAAACTTTTTCTGTTTGTTTAATAGAGAGTTTAATTATTTCTGCCATTACTAGATAAGAATGCTAAATGAGGTTTACAGAAAAATTTGGTGTAGTATAATTTGATCTAATATCAGCCTTCATGTCTTACAACCATAGCAGAGATGTTTTACTGAGTTACTGCAAAGTTTTGTCAGGATAGGCATGTCTATAAGAAATGTCTAAAGCTTTTATAGATTTTAAATATTTCAATATAGTTTTGGAAGGATGAATAAGGAACACAGATCAAAACAAAATTAAGACTATGAAATGTTGTTTGACATAATTTAATGACTGACTGTCATGACTTAAACGCAGCTACAGGCCACTGTAGCTGCGTTTAAGTCACTTTAAAAGGATGTTAGTCATTTCAGCCCCATCTTCACTCAAATTTTCACATCATCGCAGAGATCCCAACTGTGGCAAACACATCAGTGTGACCAGTTGCAGCTTGACAAATCGCTGATTGTTGATCAGTGTGTTCTGAGGCTAAAGCTTTGTACAGATATTTAATCAGTGACTGGTGCAGTAAGCCAAATGTTTCCAGTGTAAGGAAAGGGTCTGACAGCTACAGTACTGTACAGAGTCGCATAGGTAGAAAGCTGGAGACTATATTTGTTATTCTGAGCTGATGAAAAATCCCCGTCTCCACCCTCATAGATTAATTGTTTTTTTGTTGTTTGTTTTTAAAGCCCTGGAGGTTGCTTCATGGATTGTCACTTGATCTATATCATCAAAGTAACATGCAGTCCACGGGTCTTTGCTTTTCCACCTTAGTTTTCAAAAATTTATCATCATACTGTAAATATTATTGTATAGGAAAAAAAAATACTGAAAAACATTTTCAGTGATTTCAGTCTGCAGGCAGCAGCATTTATTAATGCAAACAAAAACTCATGAGACTTCCTAATTCGGTGTGACTCTATTGCCGCAAGGTTCTAGCAGCATTATGGTGCAGTAGTAATGAATGGCACAAGTCAAATGTTTGGGGGGGGCACTTTAATAATAATAAGTAATTTAAGTTTGTAACTCTCAGAGCCTGCATAATATTTTCAAATTGAAACTGAAAAATATTCCACCTGGGATGTTGAGGGTTTTTTTGTTTTGTTTTTTTTAACCAGTTGTCTGTAGCCTCTTGTCCACCATGTAATCACATCAGTAATGTCTGTTAGCTGTCCTGCTCTTCCTGTCATGTAGTCTAACTAGTGAGTGCCCCAGCAATGCTCGGTTCAATCATTTGCCCACTTTTGGGTTGTGCGTGATCAGTTACTAGTGTCTCCTCCTCCCATCTCATATTGACACGTGGCTCTCTCTCTCAGATGTGCCTGGGCTTGTCTCATTGTTCTGTGCACTAAGGAATGTAAATGCACAGTATTGCTATACCAATTTTATTATGATATGACATTTTCATATTGCATAAAAATTTACCGGTATCGGATCCCAATTTCAAACTCATAGTTTAGACCTTTTTCAAAGTTTCCAGAAGCAGTACCAGAGCAGAGCATTTCCTCAACCTCGTGCATTATCAGCTTGGACCTCATGTGTTTTCCCCACAGAGACGCAGAGCGTTTGGGAGGAGGCTACATTGTGGTCGACCCAGTTCTTCGTGTCGGTGCTGACAACCACATTCTGCCATTAGACTGCATCACCATCCAGACCTACTTGTCCAAATGTCTGGGACACTTGGATGACTGGCCAGATAGACTGAGAGTGGCCAAGGAGTCAGGTAGGTGTAACCTGTGTAGATCCCACATTAACTTTTTTTGGTTCATTTGTTTTCATTCTCATTGTGTCCAGTTATGGACATGGAAAAACTTACCTACAAAATAAAAAATGCTGCTATGGAAATCAGTGTTTGCTCACGTTGCCTACAGACAACAGAATGGTACAAGCTCTCACATTTAGCCAGAAACATAGCAAAGATATTACAGAGTAAGGGTCAGTGTCTACACCCGCTTCTTTTTTAGAAAAACAAAGTTAATGCTGTGAACTCAGTGACCCTCTGGCTAAAACTCAGTCACAGACAGGTTGCGTTTGTTTGCTTCAGTCATCTGAATGTGCTGTCTTGAATCAGTACTCCATTCCTGTGGGTCTGTATGAGTGTGTGGCTGTGCAAGTATTACACTACATAGACCCAGTGTAGTGTGTGAGGGCAGAAGGATATTAGTAGTACTAAACAGAATGGTGTGTAGAGGCATTAATGGTACATGTGGCTTTCTCTTCCAGGATACAACATGATCCACTTCACTCCACTGCAGACTCTAGGAGAGTCCAGGTCCTGCTACTCCTTAGCTGACCAGCTGAGCGTCAACCCTGAGTTCAGCCCACAGGGTTGTAGCTACACCTGGACAGATGTGGGGGTGCTGGTGGAGAAGCTAAAGACAGACTGGAACATGCTGTGTATTACAGATGTGGTGTATAACCACACTGGTGAGTCAGAACAGGATGAGTGTATGTGTGGTTTATTTATTTAGTTTTTTGACGGGGGTTTGTTTGTTTTTAATATTATGTAAAATGTTGATTTGCATCTTTGACACCCGAGCCTTAGAATATCGTAGGAGCCATGAGCCTGCTCTGAGCTCCAAGCTTTCGTCCATGTGCTCTGCAAATAGACACACAAACAGTCTTCTGACTGGAGCAATGCAGCATCCTGCAGAAGGTTCCAGGTTAGCTGGTACCCACCTCTAACCAAGTAAAAAGGTTCAAGGTAGCCACAGCAGCTAACTTCACCAGGAGCAAAGACAGCAGAGCATGTTAGAGCAGAGTGCTAACTCGACTAATAAAGAGGACAAAGGAAACCCCGCCTTCCTGTGGAACAGCAGCTGAAGTGGATCACGACACTTCATCGTTTGGACCCAAACCTTGGAGGCCTACTCCGATCAATGACTGAACCACAGAGTGGTAAACCACCTGGGCACAACAGAGCTTTTCATAACACATGGCTCAGAATATGGACTTCTAGGAGAACTCAACATATGTGCAACAAGTTGTACCATTCCTTTAATAGCTATCGTGTGTGTGTGTGTGTGTGTGTGTGTGTGTGTGTGTGTGTGTGTGTCTGTGTGTGAGTTTTACACCTCCTGGTTTATATTAGTTATGCTGCACACACCCAAGATCTTGCATGCTAACTAACAACTTTCAGAATTAATCTGGAAAAATGATCACACCTTTTCTTTGGTAAAACATCTGCACACACAGTGAGGAAATTCAAGATCCCACCACACATACCCTTCTCTGGGACCACATGTTCAACTGCATGTTACCGAACAGAGAGACACTCCTACAGGTGCGCACAATTGCACATATATATACAGTCTTCCTCTTAGTCTTTAATTAGATCTATACACTATTTTTAATATATAAATCACATGCGTGTTAGTAATAAATGATCACCCAGCAGTGAAATGTTGCAGTCCTTATATTTTGAGTCGTTCATTGTATGGACAGCTGCAAACATATACTCCAATTTCAGTGTCAAAATCCACACATTTCCACTTCTGTTTTAAATCTCAGAAATGAAACTGAGATGATCAGAAGCAGGCAGGCTCCTCAGAGAGCTCATGAGCCTTATTCTATAAAGCAATCTGTTTACATCATTTTATCTGACAGAGGCAAGAGATGCATGCAAAATGCACCAGAGTGAGATTAATGTCTAAATCTCAGGTTTGACAGGACTTGGCTGTTGACTGATTGTTGGCTGATTACTTCATCATTCTGAGCCAACAAAAAGCAGTAAAGGAAAAAAAGGTGGAAAAATATTAGGCTGCTGTAGTTTTGTCATCTTTGGAGCACAACAGGTGAACAGTGGGCCATTCACGTTGTGAAAAAAAGTGTTGAAACAAATGTTGAAACATTTGCTTGCTGATGTTGAAACATTGGCAGACATTTCAGTATTTGCTTGCTGATTTCTGTTTGCTGATCAGTACTAACACTTGGTATCATGCACAAAACCTCTGTGTCCCCTGACTGGTTGACAAGGGGTTCCTGGGAGTTGCTGGCTGTCGCTGAGTGAAATTGATCTCAGAGAGGGTGCGGCCTAAAAACTTTGGTTGGTTTGGTTGCTAGGAGATTGCTGTAGTCACCTGTAACCTGCATGGAAGATGCTGACTTGTCTGCAAACACTCACTAATTACTGAGTGGTATTAAAACACAACCAGGCTTGGTTTGTGTTGTATTTTTCATAATTTCACTACCACTTGGACAGCAGTTGGTGAGTGTTTGCAGTTAAGGTGGAATGTTCTTGAGAGCTTAAAAAAGAAGGCAACTAGACTTTAAGTTTGCCTCTCATCCACGAGGCGTCTTCACTTCTAAAACTTGTAGTGTTCCACGCAAACTACGGGTGACCACGGCAGCCTGCTAGCAACCAAAGCAGCTGCAAGGAGGTCTTTTTTGCCAGCTGGTTGACGAATGCATGAGCGGTGGTTGCCAGTGGGTGACCAGTCTCTAGGCCTGTGTGACAAATTGATTACAAGGCAACCTCCAGCAACCGCTTGGGAATTGCACATTTTTCGCTCGCAACTGGTGGTTTTCAGGTGGTCTCAGACCACTCTCAGACTGGGGCCATATTCACGTTACCCTATAGCGACACAGGTCAAAACGGCAGACAGGTAACCTCATGTAGCACCGTAGCAGTCACGTGACTGCAAAACCTCAGTACAGCGAGCTTTAAAACTGCAGTTTTTGCAGCTCTTTGTCAGACTTGCTAGCCGGCCGTCTATACTCATAACTGATGACACAGACGATGTAGTTGTCTCATTTAATGATTTATTTAATTTCTTCTCTCCCCCAAATTCATTGTGGTCTCAGGCTGCCTGATGGGCGAGTGGGTAAAGTGCATGCCTGTTAAGGTTCGCCTGTGCTCACTCGCTCTCGCTGTACATTGTCTAAATTAGGTTTCAGTTGAAGTCTGCATAGAATCAGGAGTCAAATATGATTGAAAAACATGCTTAAAAAGTTTACTGACTTCACTTTTACTTTTTAATCTTGTACAGTAGCTTTTTATAGCACAGTTGCTTTACAGTTATTATAAAGGTCCTTTTCAGAGTGAGTCTGGATCATTTCACAATCCTCAGTCCATAAAACAAATTTCCAGACACATCCTTAGCTTAAGACACACACCTCAGTGCTAAGATAGGACAGTACACAGCACAGAGAACTCTGTGTAACCCTTTACCCCCCTCATCTCATCCTCTCCCCTAGAAAAGGTCAAGTAGTAAAACGAGCCTGATCTAAAGGTTAAACACAGACTGAACTTGGTGGTATTTATGCCTGACTCACTGTGAGACTATTAATAGATCTCTCAAAAGCTAAATCAAATATTTATGAAGTAATTAAATCTCAATTTTAACTTTTTGTTTTTGTGGGGTTTTTTGGTTTGGGTTTTGTTTTTGTTTTTTGTTACAGCAACTTATTCTGTATTAATTGTACCCAGCACAGTTTAGTGACATGTTTTGCGCTCCTATGTTCCTGTACAGCTGCTAACAGCATGTGGATAAGAGAACATCCAGAATGTGGATATAACCTGGTGAACTCTCCTCACCTGTGCCCGGCCTGGGTTTTAGACAGAGCCCTCTGGCATTTAACCACCAGGGTAGCAGAGGGACGCTACAAAGCTAAAGGACTTCCTCCTGAGATCACCAACGAAGGCCATCTGAATGTGAGTGCTGGGTTCCCACATTATCTTGATTTTTTTTTTTGCCATTGGCCTGTGTCATTTTTACCAATGCCGATATGGGTAAAATTCAGCCCTCCTAAAAGCATAACTAAAAAGTTTATCTACATCCTCTAGCTAATTCTATTTTATATTTAATTTTATATTGGTGATTATTTTATCACTTAGCTATTATTTGTATATTGTTCTTTGTTTCCAACCACTACCATCTGGCATCTCAACAACAACAACAAAAAAACTTACAAGCAAACATGCCAAGTTTACCTTGTAAGCTGTAACTTGGCTGTGCTGCATACACTGCAGACTGGACAGTATTTACTTAGCTGCAAAGTTCAGTGAACTGACCGACTTCAGCATTTCGGACTGTTGGTAACATTAGCCAATAAAAGCTGACTCAGGGTCTGTTTTGATCATCAAACCTAAACTAAGGGGCCTCCATAACTCTAATGCTCTGCTTGTTTTGTTTGTTTTTTTTAATATAAATTTTTATTCATAGACCCATGTTGCTTGGTATGGCTCACAGTATTGTTTTACAAAAATTATATTCAAGTAATTGTGACCTGGCAGCACTGCTGCTTTAAGTAAATGCGGGTAGTTATTTGAGTTATTTAGTGAAATTACTCAAATCTGTGACGTCACATTAAAAAAAACAACCTCAAAACAGTAAATTACAGAGAAATCATATTGCATTGTGTCTTTACAGATGTTAGTATAGCTGATTGTGGACGGCAAATTTTATTCCGTTTTTTGGTTTGTTTTTTCCAGCAGCATTTTGCAGGCTTCATAAACGCAGTGAGAATCGTGTGTGTGTGTGTGTGTGTGTGTGTGTGGTTCCTTCTGTTTCAGGCCGTCCGTAGTGTGATGTGGCAGGACGTGTTCCCTCAAATCAAACTGTGGGAGTTCTACCAGATCAAGGTGGACAGCGCTGTTGATCAGTTTAGGACCCTGCTACAAAATGGTGTGTGAATTGACAAAGAAGAGAAGTCCCACTGCAGTGTGGTGTTGGGTTTATTAAAAACAAACTTCAGAAACTGGTCAACATATTAAAGTGTGGCCTTAGTTAGAAATGTTCCCTCCTCTGTAAACACCTGTATTTATTCTAAAAGCAGTGTGGATGACAGACCCTGTAAAAACCCTGTTAAAATACATTCTGTATAGTTCACATATCCTCTCTGTCTGTCATTAGGTACAAAGCCAGACCATAATAAGACCGGAGGGAAGAAGGGCCTAAAGATAATTGAGGATCCACAATATCATCGTTATGGCAACACCGTGGACATGGACTCTGCTCTGGAGACATTTATTCCTCACAGGTGAGACTCAAAATCCACAACACATTGTTGTAGACATGGTAATATGTTGGACTATAACCATAGTCCATTCAATGTGTAAACACTGCCAACCCCATACTAGTAGGCAACAGAAATGCCAGTCCTTTTAATTATCAATATATCATTAACATCCATCCATCCTCTTCCACTTATCCTGTCAGGGGGGCTGGAGCCTATCCCAGCTGACATACAGTGCTGACATACAGTGCTGACATACAGTGCTGACATACAGTGCTGACATACAGTGCTGACATACAGTGCTGTGACACAGTATTTGCCCCTTTCCTGAGTTCTTATTTTCTTGCATATTTGTCACACATTTCAGATCATCAAACAAATTTTAATATTAAACAAAGATGACCTGAGTTACTGCAAAATGTGGTTTTTTTTTGTTTTTTTTTGTCTTTTTGTTTAATGAGTTCATCTATTAAAGGATAAAACCTATCCAAACAACTTACAGTGTAGTAGGCTAAAAGATCTCAAAAAGCAACACATAATGTCATGATCTAAAGAAACTCAAAAACACATGAGATATGGTCACGGACATCTGTCAGTCTAGAAAGGGTTACAAAGCCATTTCTAAAGCTTTGGGACTCCAGCAAACCACGGTGAGAGCCATTATCCACATATGAAAAAAACTGACAGAAAATCCCGAAGGGTACAAGCTGATGGCTTGTACCCTGAAGCTCAAGCACACTTGAGTTA